>SJYC01046817.1:0-52452 GCA_006408675.1 Madoqua kirkii | reverse complement strand
TCTGGGAGTTGGTGTTGGACAGGGAGGCCTGGTGTGCTGCGATTCATGGGGTCGCAAAGAGTCGGACACGACTGAGCAACTGAACTGAATTGAAATAGTATGAAGGGGGCAATCCTGAGTCGGGAAGACCCCCTAGAGAAGGGAATGGCAACCCACTCCAGTATTCTTGCCTGGAGAATCCCATGGACAGAGGAGCCTGGTGGGCTACAGTCCATGGGGTTGCAAAGAGTCAGAAAGCTGAGTTGGCATCCCCCTTAGGCACACCAGCCCTTAGTGATAGAGGGCTCAGACTAACAGCTGGGGATCCCCAGGCCAGGACCGGCCCCTGGGGATACTGGTTTCCAGTTAACCCTGTGACCCCAAAGGGTACTTCTCCTCCTGAAAGGAGGATGAGAAAGTGCCCACTCTGCGACCTGGTGTATCACTGACCTCCTCTCCTTAACTCTAGTGCTCATGTTTTCTTAGGGAAACCATTTACTCTTGGCTGTTCCCATCACATTTTCATCTTGAGGAAATTTGTGTCAGAGGAAACAGTGGAAACCTCACAAATAGAAGTCAGTTATTGCTGTCCTTTGCTTCACTGTTGTGATTATTCCTAAATAAGGATTCTCTTGTATCTCTAATCTTCTCCTCCTGAAAGGAGGATGAGAAAGTGCCCACTCTGCGACCTGGTGTATCACTGACCTCCTCTCCTTAACTCTAGTGCTCATGTTTTCTTAGGGAAACCATTTACTCTTGGCTGTTCCCATCACATTTTCATCTTGAGGAAATTTGTGTCAGAGGAAACAGTGGAAACCTCACAAATAGAAGTCAGTTATTGCTGTCCTTTGCTTCACTGTTGTGATTATTCCTAAATAAGGATTCTCTTGTATCTCTAAAGATTCTTTAATATATCAACTAATTACTGGATTTTTGTGTTAAGTATATCTGTTGAGGTTTCTGTTTATAGTAGTTTTTCCATTGGTGGGGAAAATTTCATAAGAATTAAAAAAAAAAACTTGCCACACATGTTAATATCTATTATTAGATTGCAAGTTTTTGTCTGTGACTTAAGTTTGATTGCTACCTGACCTACAGAAGAGATCAAAATGGTTTTTAATGTCTCCAGCTTGTCTTAATGAAACTGTTGTGATTAATTTGATAGACGTGAAAAATGCCATGTTAAAATTGCACTCAAGCAACTTGAACTTGACAGGCTTTTTTGGTGCCCTTATCTTACACAGGGCTTCCCTAGTAGCTCAGTTGGTAAAGAATCTGCCTGCAATGCAGGAGACCCAAGTTCGATCCCTGGGAAGGAAAGATCCCCTGGAGAAGGGAATGGCAAACTACTCTTGCCTAGAGAATTACATGGACAGAGGAGCCTGGAGGACTACATACAGTCCATGGAATCGCAAAGAGTTGGACACAGCTGTGCGTGTTATCTTGCACAGGCACAGAACAATGTGTGCCTAAACACATTGGCCAAGAACGAGCCTTATCTTTTGAATTCCCTGACTCTGGTTATTTCCTCCTGACCCACATGCCCTTAGTAAAAGCAGCGCTCTGGAGGGTCGTAGTGATTCAGTTGTGCAGTGCCCTCTGGCGGGGATTTTAGGAACTGTATGCCCCAAGGAATGACAATTAGCAAGAGGGGAGATTGTTTATAAAACTGTCTTCTGTTTCTCAGGCTGTTGCATGTTTCCATAATTGTATCACATGTGAAAAGGAAAGTCACTTAGTCGTGTCCAACTCTTTGCAACTCCGTGGACTATACAGTCCATGGAATTCTCCAGGCCAGAATACTGGAGTAGGTAGCTGTTCCCTTCTCCAGGGGATCTTCCCAACCCAGGGATCGAACCCAGGTCTCCCGCATTGCAGGCGGATTCTATACCAGCTGAGCCACAAGGGAACCCCCTGTCACATGGGAAACCTTTTAAATAAGTAAATGTTAAACAGGGCGTTTGGTCTCTGATGAGCTTTAAGGCTCCCTTCATGTTCATAAACCATGGGTACTAAGGGCTTCCCTGGGGGCGGGCAGCTGAGTCAGCGCAGCGTTATTATCCTTAAGGAATTAATTGTTTTGGTTGCTGAAAATGACACTTTTGATTGTCAACATAGCACCAGGCCAGTCGAAACTGGTTTGGATGATTTGACTTTTTTTTTTTTGGCATGCTTTGAGCAAGAATGATCCAGATTGATATCTACTAATCAAATTGCCCACAATTGCCTGATCTACTTACTATTCAGTTAGATGTCATCTGCGTGTAATTTAAATTCTTTTTCTTTAGCAATATGTTTTAGAAGTATCCAAAGAGCTCAAAATTTACGCAGCCTGAAAGAACCAGATGCACAGCTGCCATAGGCACCCCACCTGAAGCTCATCCACAGGTCATATTTTCAAAAACATGAGATAATTTTCACCTTTAAAATGTATTTGGCCTTTAAAGGAGTACTTTAGTACTTTTTTGTTTACATCTTCACCTCCTGAAATTGAAGAGTAGGAGATTCTAAATTAACAGTAGGTGCATCTTCCATGGTCCCCAAATTGACTGTACCTCAGGGGTAGGAAAAAAATGGGTGCTGTGGACTCCTGTTTTAATTCTGGCGCCTCACACCAGGTTGCCCCCTGAAGCATGGGCTTTTGCTGATGAGACGAGGACATGCTTCTTGTTTTCTCAGTGATTTTTATGGACTCTGCAGCACACCCTTTGATGCTCGATTTTGGAAGTGTGCTGAGCTGGTGGAGGTTTCTCCCGAGTGGTGGTGGTGACTTTTTTATATGGAAGAACATGGAATTCCACTGTAGGAAGAAAGTGAGTTTTGTGCTGTACTTACTGGTAGTATTAACATTTCTTGGTAAGACACTTTTCCTCTATAGGCTGGTCTCAAGGTGAAGGGGATGAAGTTCCTTGGAAGAATTTTGAGCCCCTTTTTAATTGTTCTTGTCTTGTTGCCATTGTTTTTGTAGCACCCTCCAGGACAAATAGCGAGGAAATACAGCTCCTGCTCGACTATTTTCCTAGATGATAGCACAGTCAGTCAACCAAACCTCAAGTATACAATTAAATGGTGGGTATACGCATTTTTCCTTCACTGAATGTCTTTTCTGTTCCTTAATCTGCTGGCTGTTCGGTTGTGGGGTCTGTAAGTGGTAGGATTTGGTAGGGGGAGGACGTTGACACTCAGGGAATCTTTTAAAAATGTGATTTTGGAAGTTAAAATGTGGAGGTGTTCAAAATATTTATGTATATTACCGTTTACAAAAAAGACCAAAATTTTCAATGACTTGAAATTGTGAGTTAAGCATAGTTTTGTTTTTGTGCATGCTTTCTACCTTCCCAGTTTGTTGAACTCCATCCCAGCCTAACTCTGCTTGAATTTTACTGTCAGAATGTGACGGGTCCCACTTTGACTTGGGGCTGCAGTAGAGAGCAGACCTGGCACCGTGGAAGTGTGCTTGTCTGGAGCAAGGACAGCAGGCTTCTGACCTTGGCTCCCGCCCCAGCGGGGAGGATGGGCATGAAGACCCTTCGCTTTGGGCTTCTGCTGTAAAGTGGGGTTTGAGGGAGGAAGAGGAGTCTTTGGATCAAAATCTTTCCCTTTGGGCTTCAGCTCCCTTCTTTTAAAGTGGGAAGTGGGAGAGTTGGAACACTGGTTTTCCCTGAAGTGTGCCCCCCAGCATTGTAGTAGGAAGCCTTGACTGAGGTTACAGAGACCCACTTGCTGGGGATCTGGTCTAGGCTTAACTATGAAAAACCTGGGATATTTTGCCTCTGTACTCATTTAAGGAGAATCCACGTTTAACAGTCCTCTGTGCCATTGTGTGCAGTGAGTGTTCGTTTTCTAAATAAGATGTTTTCTGTTCCACTGGGCCATGCTTTCAGGTCTAGAAGCCCTTTCCTGCACATGCCCATATGTGACAGTGAGTTAGGCCTGCCAGGCAGTGGGGATAGTCCTCTATGGACCATGTCCCCTCCAGGGGAAAGGTGGGAGGTGGGCCCACTTGGAAAGTTGGCTGAGTTGCATGTCTCTAAGACCTAAATGGGAATGTAGCTTCTTCATTGTTCCATTGGTGATAGAGGGTGTGGTGGTGACCAGTGGGCATCACCCCATGGTGGACACTCACAGCTAGGGGACCATGTGTGCCCTCGCTCCACTGTTCTGCCCTTGGTCAAGCCACTTTGCCCTGGGAGCTTCATGCCAGGAACGAGAGGTGTGGGGAGTGGGAGCCTGGAGACCTGATAGCTAGCACCCACTCCAGCCCTGGAGCCCAGCCTCCCCTTCTGGAGCCAGTGGGTTTCCTGGGCCTCTGACTCTTGCTCAGCACTTCCCCTGGGGATGACTTCACACTGCCCCTGGTTGTGACACAACACTCGGGGCCCAGCAGGAAATCTGGGTGACAGTTGGATACTTCGTTATTGAGTCTGGGAGATGCCAGCTCCAAAGTCATTTGTGTGGTTTTTGCATCAGCAGTTTTAGTCATACTGCACCTGCAAGGCCCCCACAGGGGCTTAAGGGCTCCATGAGATATGTCTGGCCCCACACTCCAGGATCTGGATTGTCAGCCCCTCCAGGAGGGTTTCATGGGTCGCCAAGGCTGAGGACCCCAGACATCTGTGGACCTCTGCCTTCCAATTCTCTTGAAGGTATCACCTGTAGTTAATACCAGGAGGAAGAGAAGGGTCTCCCACGCAAAGGGTGGAACGTCCAACCTGACTCCCTCAGTCTCATCAGGTCGTGACTTGTATCTGCAAAAAAAACTTAACCTGTCTTAAGAACTACCACAGATGCTGGACTCTTCTAGAAAACATCACATCAACTTGGTCTCTCCTCGTTGTAGACACTGACAGCTGGCATATGGTATCAGTTTGTCTCATTACTGTGATGTTGTGATGTTGATTATGTGCCTAAAGTGGTCACCAGAGAGCACCAGGTAGAGTTCCCTGTGCCGTACACTCTAACACCCTCTTACTGAGATGCCCATAGTTCCCTGTTGGTGAGTTTTCTTCTTGTTGAAACAAGCAATGAAACTACTCAAGGACTCTGATGAAGAGGGACATGAAGAGGTCAAGCCCTGAGCCTTTAAAGTAGGAGCACTGACTCTAAGACTCTCGACCACCAGAGAACTAACCCTAGGGAGTATCAAATAGTGAGACTCACACAAAGGAAACCACTTGAATACAAGATCCAGTATCATGCAACCACCAGTAGCACCCTTTGGAGGACACCCCATCTAAACAACAAACAAAACAAAAATACAAACTCAGCGATCAGCAGACAGGATTATCACCTCACTCAGTCTTGCCCATCAGAGGAAAAACAAAAAACTCACCACAAATCTCACCCTATACGAAGCTTACACAAACCACTGGACCAGCCTTAGGAGGGCAGAAACCAAAAGGAAGAAAGAATTCAACCTTGAAGCCAGGGAAAATGAGACCTCAAACACAATAAGTTTAAAAAAAAAAAAGAAAAGGCAGAGAAATACTACACAAATGAAGGACCAAATTAGAAACCCAGAAGTCCAAATAAATGAAGAGGAAATAGGCAAGCTACCTGAAAAAGAATTCAGAATAATGATAGTAAAGATGATCAAAAACCTTGAAATCAAAATGGGCAAAATGCAAGAATCAACTAACAAAGACCTCAAAGAATTAAAGAATAAACACACAGAGACAAACAATACAATTACTGAAATTAAAAATACTTTGGAAGGAATCTGAAGCAGAACAGATCAGTGAGCTGGAAGATAAAATGGTGGAAATATCTTCTGGAGAGCAGAATAAAGTAAAAAGAATGAAAAGAACTGAGGATAGTCTCAGAGACCTCTGGGACAATATCAGATGCACAAACATTTGAATTATAGGGGTCCCAGAAGAAGAAGAGAAAGAGAAAGGCTATGAGAAAAATTTTGAAGAGATTATAGTTGAAATTTCCCCAACATGGAAAAGGAAATAGTCAAATCAAGTCCAAGAGGCACAGAGAATCCCATACAGGATAAACCCAAGGAGAAACATGCTAAGACACATGCTAATCAAACTAACAAAGACTAAACACAAAGAAAGAATATTAAAAGCAGCAAGGGAGAAGCAACAAGGAACATACAGGGAAATGCCGTACATTTAACAGCTGATCTTTCAGCAGAAACTCTGCAGGCCAGAAGGGAATGGCAGGATATATTTAAAGTGCTGAAAGGGAAAAATCTACAACCAAGATTACTATACCTGGCGAGGATCTCATTCAAAATTGATGGAGAAATAAAAAGCTTTTTAGATAAGCAGAAGTTAAGAGAATTTAGTACCATGAAACTAGCTTTACAACAAATGTTAAAGGGATTTATATAGTCAAGAAATGCAAGAGAAGGAACAAGATCTTCAAAATCAACCCCAAACAATTAAGAAAATGGCAGTAGGAACATACATATCAGTAGTTACTTTAAATGTACATGGATTAAATGCTCCAACCAAAAGACACAGACTGGCTGAATGCATACAAAAACAAGACCCATATACATGCTGTCTACAAGAAACCCACTTCAGACCTCAAGACACATATAACTGAAAGTGAGAGGATGGCAAAATATATTCCATGCAAACAGGAAGCAAAAGAAAGCTGGAGTAGCAATCCTCATATCAGACAAAATAGACCTTAAAGAATATCACAAGAGATAAGAAAGGACACTACGTAATGATCAGGGGATCAATCCAAGAGGACGACATAACAATTGTAAATACCTATGCACCCAACATAGGAGCACCTCAATACATAAGACAGACACTAACAGACATAAAGAGAAATTGACAGTAACACAATAATAATAGGAGACCCCACTCACACCATTGGACAGATCATCAAAACAGAAAACTAATAAGGAAACACAAGTCTTAAATGATGCATTAGATGAGATGGATCTCATTGATATCTTCAGGACATTCCATCTAAATGCAGAAGAATATACCTTCTCAAGTGCACATGGAACATTCTCCAGGATAGATCACATCTTGGGTCACAAATCAAACCTCAGTAAATTTAAGGAAATTGAAATTGTATCAAGCATCTTCTCTGACCACAATGCTGTGAGACTAGATAGCAATTATAAGAAAAAAAACTGTAAGAAACAAAAACACATGGAGATTAAACACTATGTTTCTAAATAACTAACAGGTTCCTGAAGAAATCAAAAGGAAAATCAAAAAATTTCTAGAAACAAATAACAATGAAAACATGACAACTCAATACCTATAGGATGCAGCAAAAGCAGTTCCAAGAGGGAAGTTTATAGCAATACAGTCCTACCTCAAGAAACAGAAACATCGAATAGACAACCTAACTTTACACCTAAAACAACTGGAAAAAGGACAGAGCACCCCCAAAATTAGTAGAAGGAGAGCAGTCATAAAGATCTGAGCAGAAATAAATGAAAAAGAAATAAAAGAAACATTAGTAAGGATTAATAAAACTAAAAGCTGGTTCTTTAAGAAGATAAACAAACTAGACAAACCTTTAGCCAGACTCATCAAGAAAAAAAGAATCAAGTCAACAAAATTAGAAATGAAAAAGGAGAGATTACAACAGACAATGCAGAAATAGAAAGGATTATAAGATAAGAGACTATTATGAACCACTATATGGCAATAAAATGGATAACCTGGAGGAAATGGCCAGATTCTTAGAAAAGTTTAATCTTCCAGGAAGAAGTAGAAATTATAAACAACCCAGTTATAAGCACTGAAATAGAAGCTATGATCAAAAATCTCCCCAAAAACAAAAGCCTAGGAGCAGATGGCTTCACAGGAGAGTTCTGTCAAACATTTAGAGAAGAGCTAATGCCTATCCTTCTAAAATTCTTTCAAAAAATTACAGAGGAAGGAACACTTCCAAACTTATTCTACAAGGCCACCACCACCTTGATACCCAAACCAGACAAAGTCAACACAAAAAAGAAAACCTTATTGCCAAATTCAGACTTGAAGAAAGTAGAGAAAACCACTAGACCATTCAGGTATGACCTAAATCGAAGCTCTTAACGATTATACAGTGGAAGTGACAAATAGATTCAAGGGATTAGATCTGATTGAGTGCCTGAAGAACTATGGACAGAGGTTCATGATATTGTACAGGAGGCAGTGATCAAGACCACCCCCAAGAAAAAGAAGTGCGAAAAGGCAAAATGGTTGTCTGAGGAGGCCTTACAAATAGGTGTGAAAAGAAGAGAAGCGAAAAGCAAAGGAGAAAAGGAAAGATAATACCCACTTGAATGCAGAGTTCCAAGGAATAGCAAGGAGAGATAAGAAAGCCTTCCTCAGCGATCAATGCAAGGAAATAGAGGAAAACAACAGAATGGGAAAGACTACAGATCTCTTCAAGAAAATTAGAGATACCAGGGGAACTTTTCATGCAAAGGACAAAAGGACGAAATGGTACGGACTTAACAGAAGCAGAAGATATTAAGAAGAGATGGCAAGAATACACAGAAGAACTATACGAAAAAGATCTTCAAGACCCAGATAATCGCAATGGTGTGATCACTCACCTAGAGCCAGACATCCTGGAATGTGAAGTGAAGTGGGCCTTAGGAAGCATCACTATAACCAAAGCCAGTGGAGGAGATAGAATTCCAGTTGAGGTACTTCAAATCCTGAAGGATGATGCTGTGAAAGTGCTGCACTCAATATGCCAGCAAATTTGGAAAACTCAGCAGTGGCCACAGGACTGGAAAAGGTCAGTTTTCATTCCAGTCCCAAAGAAAGGCAATGCTAAAGAATGGTCAAACTACCACACAATTGCACTCATCTCACATGGTAGTAAAGTGATGCTCAAAATTCTTCAAGCCAGATTTCAACAGTATATGAACCAAGAACTTCCAGATGTTTAAGCTGGATTTAGGAAAGACAGAGGAACCAGAGATCAAGTTGCCAACATCTGTTGGATCACTGAAAAAGTGAGAGAGTTCCAGAAAAACATCTACTTCTGCTTTATTGACTATGCCAAAGCCTTTGACTGTGTAGATCACAACAAACGCTGGAAAATTCTGAAAGAGATGGGAATACCAGACCACCTAACCTGCCTCTTGAGAAATCTGTATGCAGATCAGGAAGCAACAGTTAGAACTGGACATGGAACAACAGACTGGTTCCAAATAGGAAAAGGAGTATGTCAAAGCTGTATATTGTCACCCTGCTTATTTAACTTATAGGGCTTCCCTGGTGGCTCAGAGGTTAAAGCGTCCGCCTCCAGTGCAGGAGACCTGGGTTCGAGCCCTAGGTCAGGAAGATCCCCTGGAGAAGGAAATGGTAACCCACTCCAGTATTCTTGCCTGGAGCATCCCATGGACAGAGAAGCCTGGTAGGCTATAGTCCATGGGGTCACAAAGAGTCGGACATGACTGAGAGACCTCACTTCATATGCAAAGCACATCATGAGAAATGCTGGGTTGGATGAAGCGCAAGCTGGAATCAAGATTGCCAGGAGAAATATCAATAACCTCAGATATGCAGATGACACCATCCTTAGCACAGAAAGTGAAGAAGAACTAAGCCTCTTGATGAAAGTGAAAGAGGAGTCAGAGAGTTGGCTTAAAGCTCAACATTCAGAAAACTAAGATCATGGCATCCGGTCCCATCACTTCATGGCAAATAGTTGGGTAAACAATGAAACAGTGGCAGAGTTTATATTTTGGGGCTCCAAAATCACTGCAGATGGTGATTGCAGCCATGAAATTAAAAGACACTTACTCCTTGGAAGGAAAGTTATGACCAACCTAGACAGCATATTAAAAAGCCAAGACATTACTTTGCCAACAAAGGTTTGTCTAGTCAAGGCTATGGTTTTTCCAGTAGTCACATATGAATGTGAGAGTTGGACCATAAAAAAAAGCTGAGCGCTGAAGAATTGATGCTTTTGAACTGTGGTGTTGGAGAAGACTCTTGAGAGTCCCTTGAACTGCAAGGAGATCCAACCAGTCCATCCTAAAGGAAATCAATCAGTCCTGAATATTCATTGGAAGGACTGATGTTGAAGCTGAAGCTCCAATACTTTGGCCACCTGATGCAAAGAACTGACTCATTTGAAAGACCCTGATGCTGGGAAAAAATGAGGGCAGGAGGAGAAGGGGACAACAGAGGATGAGATGGTTGGATGGCATCACCGACTCAATGGACATGAGTTTGAGTAAACTCCAGGAGTTGTTGATGACATGCTGCAGTCCATGGGGTCACAAAGAGTCGGACACAGCGGAGCAACTGAACTGAACTGAAGAAGACAAAGGAACTGTACACAAAAAATTATAAGACACTAATGAAAGAAATCAAAGATGACATTAAACCGATGGGGAGATATTCCATGTTCCTGGGTAGGAATAATCAATACTGTGAAAATGACTATACTACCAAACGCAGTCTACAGATTCACTCTGATCCCTATCAAACTACCAATGACATTTTTCACACAACTAGAACAAAAGATTTCATAATTCATATGGAAACACAGAAGACCCCGAATAGCCAAAGTAGTCTTGAGAAAGAAGGGAGCTGGAGGACTCAGTCTTCCTGACTTCAGGTTACACTACAAAGCTTCAGTCATCAAGACAGTACGGTACTGGCACAAAAACAGAAATAGACACCAATGGATCAAGATAGAAAGTCCAGAAATAAACCCATGCACCTATGGGTACCTTATTTTTTACTAAGGAGGTGAAAATATACAATGGGGCAAAGGCAGCCTCTTCAATAAATGGTGCTGAGAAAACTGGAGAGCTACGTGTAAAAGAATGAAATTAGAACACTTCCTAACACCATACACAAAGATAAACTCAAAATGGATTAAAGACCTAAATACAAGACCAGAACTAAAAAAATAGATGAAAACATAGGCAGAACACTCGATGACATAAATCAAAGCAAGATCCTCTGTGACCCACCTCCTAGAGTAATGGAAATAAAAACAAAAGTAAACAAGTGGACCTGACTAAATTTAAAAGCTTTTGCACAGCAAAGGAAACGCTAAGCAAGCTGAAAAGACAACCCTCAGAATGTTGTCTGGAGAAAATAATAGCAAATGAAACAACTCACAAAACATTACTTTCTGAAATATATAAGCAGCTCATACAACTCAATACCAGAAAAACAAACAAACCAATCAAAAGTGGGAAAAAGACCTAAACAGACATTTCTCCAAAGAAGACATATAGATGACTAACAGACATGAAAAGATGCTCAACATCGCTCTTTATTAGAGAAAATGCAAATCAACTGCAATGAAATATCACCTTACTCCAGTCAGAATGGCCATCATTAAAAAGTCTACAAGCAGTAAATGCTGGAGAAGGGTGTGGAGAAAAGGGAACCTCTTGCACTATTGGTGGGAATGTAAATTGATTCAGCCACTGTGGAAGATGGTATGGAGATTCCTTTAAAAACTAAAAATAAAACCACCATATGACCCAGGCATATACCCTGAGGAAACCAAAATTTAAAGACATGTATCCCATTATTCATTGCAACACTGTTTACAATAGCTAGAACATGGAAGCAGCCTAGATGTTCATCGACAGATGAATGGATAAAGAAGATGTGGTTCAGGAAGACAACGGAATATTACTCAGCTATAAAAAGGAGCCTTTGCGTCAATTCTAATGAGGTGGATGAACCTAGAACCTATTAAACAGGGTGAAGTAAGTCAGATAAATATTGTATTTTAACACATATATACAGAATCTAGAAAAATGGTACTGAACAATTTATTTACAGGGCAGCAGTGGAGAAACAGACATAGAGAATAGACTTACGGACATGGGGAGACGGGAAGAGAGGGTGAGATGTTTGGAAAGAGTAACATGGAAACTTACATCACCATATGTAAAATAGATAGCCAATGGAGATTTGCTGTATGGCTCAGGAAACTATCTAACAGGGGCTCTGTATCAACCTAGAGGGGTGGGATGGGAAGGGAGATGGGAGGGAGGTTCAGAAGGGAGGGGATATATATATACACCTGTGGTTGATTCATGTTGAGGTTTGACAGGAAGCAGGAAAATTCTGTAAAGCAATTATCCTTCAATAAAAAATAAATGTTAAAAAAAGAGAAGGTGAAAAGCTACGACAGTGGTAAGGCTTGAGTGTCCGGAGGAAGAGTCCATTGTGGACACTGTGGCTTCCCTGGACACCACCCAGGCAATAGCTTATTTGGTTCAAAATGTGCCATTTTTAAAAACGTCCATTTTGGATCTGAGAGCTTGGCAGAGTGGACCCTAACTGTAGACATACCATCAGAATCCTTCCCTGTAAATCCGGTATATCACACATGACTTGGTGATGGTCATTTTGAGGACCTGGGAGACTTCAGCCAGGGCCTTTGCCTGCACAAGGGGAACACATGTCATGAGGGGCAGGGTGTGCGAGGTCTGAATGCCCCTCCTGTTCTGAAATCCTGCCACCTTCCAAGGCCCCTATGGCCTCCTCCCCCAAGATGTTAAAATTGATACAAACTCACTAATCAGTCATTCAGCTTCCTATGGGCAGAGCAGGGTATTCCTGGGCTGAACTCACCTCCTGTTAACCATGTTTGACCTTTGAGAAAAGCTCTGGGTTCTAACAACTGCTTTGTAAGCTAATTTTAGAAGAAAACCCTCTAGGGAGTTCCCTGGTGGCCTAGTGGCCAGGATTCTGGGCTTTTCATGGCTGTGGCCTGGGTTCAATCCCTGCTCGGTACAGCCAGAAAAAAAGAGTAAAGTTACAAAAAGATCCAAATGGAAATCCAGGAACTGAAAGGTACTGTGAGATAAAATGCTTTTTTTAAGAAAATTCTTTTGTAAATTGGGGATTGCCCAAAGAGCAAACATATTTGCACATTCTGGTTGGGAATGGGAAAGAGAAGCAGATGTGTGACAGGTTTGCACATGACTCTGTTCATTTTTTTTCCGCAGGCATGATACTTCCCTGAGAACTTGATTTTTCCCGTCTTTCCCCTGATATCCCAGATATGCTGATATCTGTGGAATGAATTCAGAGTTTGCCATCCACCTTGGTGCCCCTGTAACCACCCCAGGCCCCCAGTTGTGTATAAGCATGGGGCTGTTGCTCAGAGGATGGGTGCAGGTGGTGAGGAGCTGCTTGCAGCTGTCCACACCATCATGGCCTCTGACCTAGCTCTAGGTCAGAAGTGAGGCAAGGGTGGTGCTAGCTGTCAGAAATGGGGTTTGTTTTCCTGGGCAAGAAAATAACATCTTTTCCTTCCAGGCTCCCCTTTACTCTGGTTCTGCAACTAGGGCGGTTGCTCTAGCCTTCTGGTCGGCCTGTCCTGGGAGACCTCGCCAGTTCTGAGGATGTGGCAGACTGGCCAGGCCTCCCAAGCTGGCCATTGGGAGTGAAGCCTGGGATTGATTCCGTTTCCAGCTGGCCAGGCTTTGCCCCCAAGAGTCACTTGCTGCTTTCACGGTGACCCGCTGGACTGGCCAGTGGAGCCGGACCACACGTACATCCTCAGCTTGGTTTTCTCACCTTCGAGGTTTGACCTTGAGTGGACATTGGCCTTCCGAGCATCCCTGTGTTTCACGGGGGTGTGAGTCATCATGCCGTCCAACTGGCTTTCGGGTCTGGAGATAGGAGAGATATCCGCAGAGGCTGGAAGACCTCCAGAGGTGGAAGCATTCATAGGCAACACTAGTAATAATAGTACCTTGCATTTGAGAACTTTATGGTTGAGATCATGCTTTTATCTACTTCATTTGCTTGTAATAAGCACTGTGCGATGCAGGTTGAGTTGTCTGGCTGTTACAGATGAGGAGGTGAAGGCCGTAGAGGGGTGGGTGAGCTGGAGCTCGTGAAGGAGCCAGGTTTTGAGCCTAGCTGGCCTGACTCCAGTCCAGCGATGCGTTCCCTGTGACGTGTTCCCTCACAGGGGAAGCAGGGACCGTACTTTTTCCTCAGCCAATTAAAGCAGTTAAAGTAATCACTTACCAAACCCAATCATATGAAACATTCAATTTAATCATCACAGTGTGACTTTCAAATGAATAAAACAGTATCTCTTCCTTTTTTCCAGAGGCCGGCATTATAGAATGAAAGGGCACAAAACCATTATATAAGTCAGAAATTCTGACATCGGATATCTTTACATGAATTTTCTCATTTATAAAATAGAGTCAGTAACATTTATTATTTCCTGTGGCAGGGCTTTTTTAGGTACATGGATGTGAAGGTACTTGGGAAGCTGTACCTTATTTTTTAAACTTTCGAAGCCCCTTCACCCCAGTTATAGTTCCTTCATCAGCTTAGATGCTTTTCAGGATGTTAGGAGGACGAATATATTACACTTGCTCAGGAATGCTTTTTACGCTTAACTAAAATCTCTTGAAGTCATAGATCTGGAAAGAGAGGTTTGTGAAATGAGCTGCTGTTGTATCAGGTCATGGGTGAACATCTGGGCTGCTTGGAGTCCAGCATGCACACCCGGGCTCTAGGTGGGCACTGCCAAGTGAGGGAAGGTGTCTGGCGCTCAGTCTGCTCGCTCCATGTTGGGGCCCTGGGTGGCAGTTCCTGGGCTCAGAGACCAGAGTATGATCTGATGCAGCGATGTTCTTAGAAGCTTAAAAAAAAATGGCCTCAATAAATTTTAAAATTGTGGAAGGATCTAGACAGGTTACAAAGGAGGTAATAAAAAGATTGAACAGTTCAACCTGAGTAACCCTGCCCACTTGATAGGTGATAAAGAAACTCAGGTTGAAAGCAATTACCCTTTCTACCCTATCCAGCTGGAGAACATTTTTTCAAAACATTCAAGGTGAGCGTTGGTGAAGGTGAAGTGAGACGAACACTGGTGAGGAGGTATGCACTGGTATAGCTTTTCTGCAGAGATTTTGGGAGGTATGTTTGGGGGAGCCTTACGATTATTAATGACCTTAGAGCTCCTGTTTCCAATTACAGGATGTTTTCCTGTGGAAATAATAAGAGTTGTAGGGCACAAAATGTTTATTTGTGGGAATATTGTGGTGTTAATCATAATTGCAAAATACTATAAACACCGGCGTAGCCATGGCAGCTAACGCTACCACTAACCCGTCGCAGCTGCTTCCTCTAGAGCTTGTGGACAAGTGTATAGGATCAAGAATTCACATTGTGATGAAGAGTGATAAAGAGATTGTTGGCACACTTCTGGGATTTGATGACTTTGTCAATATGGTATTGGAAGATGTCACTGAATTTGAAATCACACCCGAAGGAAGAAGAATTACTAAATTAGATCAAATCTTGCTAAATGGAAATAATATAACAATGCTGGTTCCTGGAGGAGAAGGACCTGAAGTATGAATGGATTTCCTTGACGTATGCTAGGTTCTGTTTTCTTTTATAATGACAACAAAATAGAAATTTTTTTTAACCTTTTAATGTTTGTATTCTGTGAAGCCAAGTTTCCCGTTAAAGGGAAATGCTTTGAAGATGCATTGTAAATGCCCATTTTTGTAAGTTAATCATGGTTATATTGGGAAAAGAACAGTTCGTTCTTTGAAGACAAAAATAAATGTGTTTTTGTTAAACAAAACAAAACAAAATACTATAAACAACTTACATGTTCAAGAACAGAGAAATGGTTAATAAATTATTCAGTAGTATGGTGAAATATGGAATATAGTCTGCTATTTAAAGTTGTATTTTTGAGTAATGTTTTAATGGTAAGAAACATGTTAATGAGGATGAAAGTGGGATGCCAGCCTGCTTGTTTACACACATAATTTATAGGTAATTAGGAATAGATGCCTCTGTATCTCAAGCTGGTAGTAATCATCTTTGGGCAGAGGAATTATTTTCTGTATACTTTATTTTCCAAAAATGATACAATATGAATATATCTCATTTTATAATCAGAGAAACAGTACTTGAAAATTCAGAGGATGGGAATATCTTATTAAATTCTTTTAAAATGTAAAATGAAATTTTAAAGTATTAAAGTATAAGGTATTACAAATAAGAGGTAAGTACCATTTCAGCAGATGAATGAATAAGTTAGGCAGATTGCCAAGAGGTTATTGATTTTAGGAGAAAAAATGTTAAACCACTGTGGGTAATATTCACGTGTTTCTGGCAGTTATAAGGAAACCACTGATTGTCTAAAATAGCAGGTGCTGAATTGGGAGACCTCTAGAGGAGTTTAATTTCATCACTTAATTTTTACATAATGAATATATTATAAAGTGAGGAAAGCTTAAAGTTTCAGATAGAGAAATTTATTTCTGAATATCACAAAGTTTTGGTGTTTCTGGAAAATATTTAATAACTGCTGGGTATAAATACCTGATTGATTTACTTTGAAGAGTGCGCATTCTTAATCAGCATTCTGAATTAAATGGGGGCTGTTCAGATAGATCGTTTCACTTAAGTTTTAAATATTTATGATCCGCCTGATGCCAGAGAAGCTACAGCATCTTGAATATGCTCATGAAACACTGACCTCCTGCGTCTTATTTTACAGTGTAGCTCTCGCAATATATTACCACATCAAAAACAGGTATGTGGGTTTTGTTTAATTTTGTGCTGAAAACATCACACTTTATCAGCAGTGACATTTTCCTATTGCGTTCTAGCTGCCTCAGCCTTTGAGTTTTGTAGTCTTATCTCACTTTCATAGACGCTGTAAAGGTAACACAGTTCACCCACACCTCCCAGAGAAGTACTGAACTGCTTCTGAGTCAGAGGAAACCAAATGAAGTCAGCAAAAGAGAACAGAGTTTCTTGACAGTATTCAGCCTCCTCTTGACTTTATTTTCTGTGTCATTCACTTAAACATTCAGTCTTAAGTTTCTATGCACAGCTTTCACATGAAAAAGAAGTTTATAGTTTCAATTCAGTAGAAACAGTTTTGTTGTAAAGTTAGTCATAAACTCTTTTAAGGTGGTAGAAATCCTCTCTGATGGGAGTCTGGAGATAGGTCAGTTAATTTTAGAAGTGAATTGAAACACGGAACCATGGAAAAATCATATAAGAAGTTAGCTGTTCTGCCAAGCTCTCTTTCGTCTTTTTCCAGATAGTAAGTCAGAGAGCAGAAACTGGTGTGTGCCATGGGGGTTCGTGGCAGAGACACCTGCAGCTTCTGCTGATCGGGAGCCTAATGACGTTGGAACGTTACATGCTGTTACCAAAGCAGCAGTTTCCAAAGAAAATTATTTATTTTCTCTCAAATGACATACGTCAGGTGGAAGCAGAGCCGTCACTAGCGGGGTGTGGTCCCCCCAGAGCCCAGCGCCCCTTCTGCCTCTGTTCACAGAGAGAGCCACCCCTTTAAATGGGTCTGTGCAGGTCCCGGCTTGGTAACAGCCAGGTGCACTTTTCTACATGCCCCTGTTGTTTTTCAAAATTGAGTTGTGGGGCTTCCCTGATGGCTCAGTGGTAAAGAATCCGCCTGCCAGTGCAGGAGATACAAGTTTGATCCCTGATTCAGGACGATTTCGCATGCTGCAGCGCGGCTAAGCCCTCGCACCACAACTACTGAGCCTGTGCTCGGGAGCCCAGGAGCCACCGCCACTGAGCACATGTGCCGCGAGTGCTGAAGGCCATGTGCCTAGAGCCTGTGCTCTGCCAGGAGAAGCCTGCACGCACCTAGAGAGATACCCACACAGCAGCGCAGACCCAGAGCGGCCAAAAGAACACACACACAGAAAATCATGTGTTTAAAATACAGTCGCGAAGCCCCTCATTGGTGAAGTGGTTACGCTGCATGCTGTGAGAATTTCAGACTAATCTCCAGGACATACTGTGTGTTCATTCTTACCCTCAGACTTCTTTTGTGTTGACGTTTAAACAGGTCCATCAAACTTTGCTCAGAAGCAAGATGTTAAAGAAATTTAGATTTGGTACATTTGAAAACTCAAGAAATGAAAATCTTTGATTTTTACTTTACTAAATGAGGGTTCATAACCTTTATTTTATGGACTATTCAAAAGTGATTAAATATTGTACCCAAGAAAAATTATAATTCATGAATAATCAGTAGCATCTCTTAACAGTACTGCCTCTGTTTCTTGAAATAACAGTTGAATCAGAATATATTTTGTTTTCATTTTGACTGGCACTCTGTTACAGAAGGGAAACTCCGTTTTCTGTTACTTTCCTCCCCAGGGACCCAGATGGAAGGATGCTCTTGGATATTTTCGATGAAAACCTTCACCCTCTTTCGGTAACCCTCCCCTTGGGTCCCAGGGTGTGGTCCAGTCCTGTCCCTGTGGCTCCTGTGGGGCAGCTAGTCACTGAGAATGTCTCCCTCCCCAGAAATCCGAAGTGCCACCAGATATGACAAACACAACCCAGAGCAGAAGCAGATCTACCGGTTTGTTCGGACACTGTTCAGCGCTGCTCAGCTGACTGCAGAATGTGCCATCGTCACCCTGGTGAGCGCCCGCAGGACGGCCTGGCCGTGGAGTGGGGTGCGGGGGGGATGTCCACTGTCGGCCGAGGAACCCCAGCCACCTCGGGGCTGTCTTTTATCCAGAACAGCAGCTGGATCTCCCAAAATGGGGCATGTAGTCTGTTCCGCAGGCCCACCCAAAGCCCCTTGTCAGGTCACACTCGGAAGCAGGAAGGCTGAAATGACCCATGCAGGGTCCACAGTGCTGAGAAGGGCCGGGACCACCTCACTGATGTCCAGGTTTCTGGTGTCTCAGGACCGCTATAATTGCTGCCTTCTCCTCTGTGGTTTTTGTGTAAATACATGTCTGTAAGATGAGACATTCATCTTACATTCAGAGACATTCACGAGACATTCAGAGACAGTGTGGACAGAATCTGCACATTGACTCAAGTTAAAAACCTGTGACCTTCCTTAGATTCTTAAAACCTTAGGGACGGTTGATTTAGCTCCGATCTCACTGGGGAAGCAGCTTTGACAGCGAAGCCCGCTGTCACTGACCTTTCCCACTGTGCACCACTCAGATAAGAAATGGGCTCTGCCAGTGCGTGGGCGGCCCCGCGGGCCCATGCAGTTCCCTGAGAAAGGACCCTGTGGTATGACGACGAGTGTAAAGACCATCCAGGTCTCCGCCACACTGAGAGCCCCGTGTTCTCAGCTGTCGGCGTGGTGACCGGCTTGCTTGTGCATTCCTTCTCTCCTGGAACTTGCCCCCTGACAGGTGAACAGACATCGCGCAAGTCTTCCTCAGATGATGTGGCATGCTGATAGACCCTGAGGTCATGACTGAGAAGCATATTTATGGCTCATCTTTGTTCCTCCAAAGGATGTCAGGTCCTCAAAAAAACCCCTCCAGGTGGCAGGGTTGACATTTTAATGAAGGGAGATTGTGACAAAGAGGGAAGAAGGGAAGAAAATCAGATGATGAGTACTTAAACTGACACCCTGAAGAAAGATTTATTTTGAAGCTCTTGCTTCAAGATGCTATGTGGTGGGATTCTTTGCCTTCCATTCTGAAGAAAATGGTGACCTGACTTTGCCCTGTAGCACCTTTGAGTTTGGATTTATCAGCATGGAGAAGCTTTGTGTCCTGTGAAAGACGTAGTTTCAGCAGAGACTTCTGTTGACAACATGTAGAGTTTGTTCCTCTGTCTCCGAGCAGACGTGGGTAGTTAGTCTGTCTTGGGAGTGCTGTGGGAGTGGTGTGTGTCTGTCAGTCATGGGAGCTGCTGAATCCTCCCTTGTCCTGGGACATCAGCTGGTGGCTTAGCAGGAGATGAGCATCTCTGGCAACAGCTGACAGGTGGGCAGCGTCAGGGGCCCTCACAACAGGCACAGCTCTGCAAACTGAGTCTCCAGGGTCTGCCTGGATGGCCCAGGTAGCCAACTCTGTTCTGATCGAGCCCTGCGTGTGATGGTTCCCACCTGTCTCTCCAGGTTTGCAACAACCCTTCACAGCAGGTCTGGGCTAGAGCTGGCGGGCTGCATCCCTCTCTGCCTTTCTCCTGGGCCTTCCCTTTGTGGCCTGGCCTGTTGCCCGGAGGAGGCAGGGAGGACCACAGTTAGCTCTGCCCGGCTGCTCGGAGGAAACCAGACCGCTGCCTGCCTGTGGGAGATGCTTCCAGAGCCTGCAGCCACTTGCTGCTGCGTGTGTCCGGGAGCACCAGGCCTGCCAGCCCACCTGGGTCCCCCCGGGCAGCCCTGAGGGCTGTCACTTGGCCCCACAGTGCGTCTCAGAGGCTGATGCTCTGGTAAAGAGGCCACCTGTGGAATCTATCATTCTGACCCCAGAGACCCCCCTTTTTAGGGCACATTAGTGGTTTCTATAGAGGTCAAAAGTGTTGTTCAGATAGAGTCCAGTGACGAATCCAGCTACCTCAAATATTAGCAAATAGGAAGTGCTGGGCAGGCCCAGTCAGTTGAGCTGTGGGTAAGAGTCTACAGTGAACGGACCTGGAGCTGCTCTCTGTGATGGAAGTGTGGTCCTGTGTACCCTGGAGTCCTTGAATTTGCAGTTTCTTTCTCCCCTCCTCCCCAATGCCATGCCTTCGAACAGCTTTATTTTGTACAGTCACCTGAACGCTTTGTGAGCGCTCACTAACCTGTATTTTCTAGAGACTCTCAGGATGGTCCTTCTTAGGAAATTAAATCTGAAAATTTAATTGAGCAGCAGTGTCCTGTTAGCAATGCTGTTGGGAATGGTGTTCAAAAAAAAATCAATCGTATATTATTTTACTTGGTAGAAAATTAAAACACCCAAGTGGGAGTTTACTAAAGAAATTACAGCTGACCCTTGAATATAGCTTTCTTGGCAAGTTCTGCCAAATTACATGCTATTATGTGGTGCTTATTATGAATTCCTTCTCCGCAAACATAACATCTGCTTCCCCTCGGTAATGGAGTGTGTTATCATATCTAATTTCTCTAGTTCATCTTAGTGGAATATCAGATGTGGTAGATGCCTGGTTTTTTCCAAACATTATCTTAAATGTTACCTAGTGTAGCTATTAATATCTATCTATTGTGGTTAAGTAAGAGCAAAATTGAGTAACCTCCTTTTTGTACTGAGTCAGTGAGAAGCTATTTCACTGGGGAGCTTGGAGAGGTTTACATAGCTCATTTATAAAACAAGAATAGCGTCTTAGGGGGAGAAGGCAATGGCCCCCACTCTAATACTCTTGCCTGGAAAATCCCATGGATGGAGGAGCCTGGTGGGCTGCAGTCCATGGGGTCGCGAAGAGTTGGACATGACTGAGCCACTTCCCTTTCACTTTTCACTTTCATGCATGGAAGAAGGCAATGGCAACCCACTCCAGTGTTCTTGCCTGGAGAATCCCAGGGATGGGGGAGCCTGGTGGGCTGCTGTCTATGGGGGTCGCACAGAGTTGGACACGACTGACGCGACTTAGCAGCAGCAGTGTCTTAGGGATCTGGTTGAAGAGTGTCCATAATGATTGCTTCAGAAAATCTGGAGTTAGAGCCAGCCTCAGTTTTCTGCTGTTAGTACAGTTTTGTGGCACATTTAAAAAATTCTTTTCTTGGTGGAATGAGAAGAGTTGGTCGTCAACCTTTGTAACATACATAGTCCGCTCGTGAGGTCGGTGTCCAGTTAAAATTCCACTCAGCCTGGCCTGGATCTCTCGCTGAAGACTTTGAGTTTTGACACAAAAATAATGATCTAAAATATTAGCTTACTCTTCCTGCTCCTTGAATGTAATAAATGCCATTAAAAACTAAAATCTGAACAATGGAAGAGATGATTGAACTCTGCTGAGTGACCTGCTGTTTTTCCACCAGTGGTTGTCACAGCACGGTGCTGTTCTGTCCCTGAGAGACGTTTGGAAGTACCCCTGAAGGTCCGTAGAGTACGGTTGGCAGGCACATGTCGTGACCTCAGAGGCCTCTCTGAAGGCCTCTCAGATGTTCTGTGCTGAGCACCACAGAGTGGGCTCTTCCTGAGTGGTCTCCTCAGACCCCCCCATTTCCCAGCACCTGTCTCTCAATCCAGGGCCTGAGTTTCCCGACTGCAGCTCCTTCCTGAATGCCATTGCTGGGGTCATCTCATCCACTCAGGCCTCCCTAGACCTGCTGTCCTGCAGGTGGCTACAGCCACATTCCACACCCAGCGCGTCCTTCCTGCAGGGTCCTATGTCCCAGAGGCCAGCACGCGGGGCCTGCTCCCTGACCCAGCCCCGGGCTGGATGCTGGGCACACTGTGGGAGTGAGGCCCGGGCATGGTCCTCAGGGGACTTGGCTTCCTTGGGGGAGAGAATGGAGGGGGGCAGCTGCCCAGCCCGGGCAGAGATGCAGCCACGGTGGCGGGGCTGGGTCACCGGACCAGGGTGGGGCAGTAAGGTGGACGGATGGCTTCCCGTTTCCTCACCTCTCAGGAAACTTAAGGCCTCTTGGCAGCTCACTGGGTATGGCTATTTTGTCCTTGTGATTACATTAGTAATTTCTTTCTCATGATTTTTATTTTGTCTTTCATACTGTGCCCCTCATCCAGTCTGAGGAGTACCTGGTATCTGAGATCAGCCATAAAAACCCTGCTTTTTAAGATGGAAAGAATTGACTTTTCTTTAGTAAAGCACTGGAAGCAGAATGAAAACCTTTTAAGCATCATCACTCGTCTGTTTACTGACTTAGCAGACAGTTGAGTGCCGGCCCCCATCTCAAGAGGCAGAGAGCTCCTGTTTGAGTGGCAGAGGCAGACAGGTGCTGGCCCCCGTCTGAGGCTTCCCCACCTGGGCCCCGGTTCACAGACCGCAGGCCACACAGCCTGGCTGCCGAGGCCATCGGGGCTGCTGCGGCTTGGGAAGGAGCCCTTGACCCTCCCTCTGCCCGTGGCTTAGGGATGAAGGGTGCCGGTGTGCTCGTGTCTTCCAGGTGTACCTCGAACGGCTTCTCACATATGCAGAGATTGACATCTGTCCGGCCAACTGGAAGCGGATTGTTCTGGGGGCCATCCTGCTGGCCTCCAAGGTGTGGGACGACCAGGCAGTGTGGAACGTGGACTACTGCCAGATCCTGAAGGACATCACGGTGGAGGACATGTGAGTGTGGGCGGGGTGTCCCCGTGTGGACAAGCTCGGGGTGGAGTGAGTGACCATTGCTTTGTGTCTGTTTTGAGCTGGCCGAGCAAGGACACGGTTGTGGATAGAATTTACAAAAACCGGTGCGTCTCGTCCTGTGGGTCCCAGACGGGTACTGGTTAACGCTTTCTGGCTTGTGCATCTAGTCTCTGAAACCATGTTCCAGGGAACCTTCCTTTACCTTCCTGCTCCCTTTCTGCAGTGGGGTTCATCCCCACTCTACTCACTGCAGACTGACGACAGGCAGCAGACGGGCTGAAACGCTCCCTGTCTGTTCAGTTTCAGAGAGATTTTCACTGCTTTTGTCATAGGTCGCAAGTTCACTTGGCTTCACATGAACTTTTGTCCCTCAGGGTCCTCTTGTGTTTCCTGGTCAGGCCGCTCCTCTCTCAGGGCACCATTCGGGGTTCACCTGCAGCCCAGGGCCTGGGGTCCCTGGGGCTGGGTGTACAGGAAGTGGGGTCAGGACGAAAGGAGCTGCTTTGGGAACAATCAGGATGAACTTCTGTGTTGCTGACCCAATTCTTACTGACGTTCTTCTCATCTTGTTTGTCCGGCTTCCTCAAGCAGGACAACCTCCTCTTGCTAGAGGAGGTTCCACTGTGTACCAGCCCCCATCCGTGTCCCTGGACCCTACCTGCCCCTTCCTCCAGTTGCTGGCTGGCTGGGAATCCCTCCGCTTTTTGCTGCCCTGGGGACACTTGTTTATGTTCGTGCATCTTTTGCCACAGAGCCTTTTCCTACTACAGACCAGTAAGACTTTCCTGCACCTGTTATCCTTTATCCTTAAAAAGTAAGAAAAATATGAAGTTTTTGATAGCAAGAATAAGAAAATTAAATTTTTTTTAAGTCTTGATTTTATTTCAAGCTGAAAACAGTTATTAAGAGAATTGTCATACAGATCATAAATTGGTCCCTTCCACCTTTTGGCTGTTGTGAGTAACTGCTGTAAACGTGAACATCAGTGTGAAAATTCCTCCCTGAGGCCCTACTCTTTGGAGTCTGTGCCCAGGAGTGGAATTGCCGCTTAGTAGCTGGTCCTTAAAGTGGGCTCATTTTTCTAGAAAACTCGATAGGCCATGAGGTAATGAAACAACTCTCTTTCTTCCATTGTAGAGCCCCATTCACAAGTTGCTAAGTGGCATCAATTCAACTGGGTTTCTTTACAGTAATGACCTAATGTAACAAATACTTCTGAAATGTTTTGGTTTATTGGCTTAATTTATTTATTATAAAGTTTTACATCAGAACTATTTACTGGTAATTAGGCTTCCCAGGTGGTGCTAATGGTAAAGAATCCACCTCCCAGTGCAGGAGACCAAAGAGACTCAGGTTCGATGTCCTGGGGAAGATGTCCTGGAGAAGGAAATGGCAGCCCACTCGCGTATTCTTACCTGGAGAATCCCATAGACAAGGAGCCAGGTGGGCTAAAGTTCATGGGGATGCAAAGAGTCAGACACAACTGAGCAACTAAATGCACACACGCACACGCATGCGCACACACACACACACACACAGAGACACACACACACACACACACAGACACACACACACACACACCCCCTTGAGAGTAGCAGATCCATCAAGCCCATTCCCTCTGCATCACTTAGTTTCCTGATGATTTATCATGTAACAAGCTGTCAGATGTCCCTGGAGGAGGTACTGCTATCGTTTGGAAATTCAAATTTGGGGAATTATTTTTATTTTCTAAATAATGCCCTAGTTTGAAAACACCGCCACTCTAAAATCTTTATTTCCCCCCAAACTTAAACAGAAACATTAAAAAAATAAATATTCAGAAAGGCTGTTTTTCCTTTAAGGAACCTGGGGAAACTGCCACCTTGTTTGAAACCAGATTCCTCTTGACTTCAGTCCTGGTTATACCCTCAACAAAAGGCAGTGGTGTCTAGATAACCATCTGGGGTGGGAATAGCTTCCCTGGCTCTCTTACTAGTTTTTCTTCCTGGCATTGGAGAATGGGAGCTGCAGTGTCCCCACTTGGCCACTAGGTGGCAGTGTGTCCACAGGCAGCTCCCAAGTCTTGTTAAGATCTTACCTGGATTCTTGTATTTCACAGGATGATCTCCTAAGTCTGACTTAAAGCAGGCATAAATAAAAGTGATTAGAAATGTAGATTTTGAAATCACAAATACATTTGGGGCTTAATTCCTTTCTCAAAGCTGCATGAAAGCAGTCCTTCTCATTAGATGAACTGAATTCAATGTCTTGATCTTTCCCTCCAAAGCGTTCAGGCCTGCAATAACAACTTGCTGAGGTTTCTCATTTATCTTTAGACTTAGCTCAGCTGTCACTTCCAGGAAGCTTTCCCTGATTCCTCCACCCAGGCTAATCTTGGTCCACTCCATTCAATAATTAATAACAGAATTATTGAGCACCAGCTGTTTGTCAGGTGCTGTGCTGGGCCAGGCTGCTGTCAGATGTCACGGATTATGGCTTGGAGGAGAGGTGGAGGGGAGACTGTGATAAAGGACGAAGTGAGTCCAGGGTGCTGCCCGGAGGGTGGCCTAGAGCTGAGAGTCTGGCCCAGGACCAGTGCTGACAGACCGACCTGTCCCTGAGGATGCTTCTCCCCCGGCACTGACTGCTAAGAGGTGGGCCTGCTGATGGGGGACAGCAGCTTCATCCAGCTGGAAGGGGGTTGGCTCCTTTATGGACCAGTCGCTGTTATCCAAGTTTCCGGCAGGAAGAAATGCTCAGCAGCAGGAGTGTACTAGAGATGCATGTTCATGGGCCCACCTAGACCTGTCAAGTCAGATGGGTGGCCCAGCTGTGGGTCCTCACAGACCCTGCAGGTGGCGGGTTAGGCTTAGGGTTAGGCTGGCT
The DNA here is from genome assembly GCA_006408675.1 of Madoqua kirkii. Lineage (NCBI taxonomy): Eukaryota > Metazoa > Chordata > Mammalia > Artiodactyla > Bovidae > Madoqua > Madoqua kirkii. The sequence continues at coordinate 26,644 of SJYC01046817.1, read as the reverse complement.
GGGTGGGTGCATGCTGAGGTCGGCGGTCTCCTCCCTCCATGCCTGTGGTCCTGAGGAAGCTGCTCATCGCTTCCCCACCCTTCCCTCCCAGCAAGGCGATCCTCTGGGTCTCGGAGGCCTGTCCTCTCGGCAGCTGTCCAGTCTCACTGGACTGTTTGACAGCTCCTAACTGTGTCTTCTGCCCCCTGTTTGAACTGAGGGTCCATGCGGGGAGGTGAGGCCAGAGCCTGCTGCATTCGTATGTGTGTGCACACACACATGTGCTTGGTCTCAGTGTTGGGGTCACCCCGAAGCACTTCCTGGTACTGATCATCCCAGTTAATCAGGCCTCATCCTTCCGGGCACTGGACCAGATGGGCTTGGCTTTTATTGCCAATTTGGTGGTGGCAACTCTGCGTCCAAGCGGGCCGCTGGTGAGATGGCTCTTCTCCCTGGAGGGTGCGGTCCGTGGCCTCCGTGTCTGGCAGCCTGCCTGGCCGTCTGCGGTGGGGACGGCGGCCGAGTGGTGCGTCTCTGTCTTCCTCTGCAGGAACGAGCTAGAGCGACAGTTCCTTGAATTGCCCAGTTCAACATCAACGTTCCTTCCAGTGTTTATGCCAAGTATTATTTTGATCTTCGTTCTCTGGCGGAAGCCAACAACCTCAGCTTCCCCTTGGAGCCCCTGAGCAGGGAGAGGGCCCACAAGCTGGAGGTAAGAGGCGCCAACGTCCCGCGGGTACACTCCTATGGCAGAACTCTGTGCCCAGGCTAGTTCCTGCCATTGCCAGTCATCATAAAATAAGGACCAGATGACCTGGATTGCATTGGTACAACCTCATACTTTTAGTAACCTTCTCAGTACTGGTTTTTATTTAATGTGCATTGATTCTGTTTTTTAAATCAAATAAGTTTTTTATAACCCGTTTTAAGCAAGCATTCACTTTTATAAGGGGAAAGATACCAGATGACCCTATGATTGGCAATCCATAAAGGTTTGAACGCACTCGTTTCATTTTTTGGAGCGTTTTCCACAGCCTTGTTGTTGGTCTTGACCTGGGTTAGGGCCGTCACTGTGAAGCTGTGTGACGCTTGTGTCTTAGTATAGCTCGGCTTTGCACCTGCACCGGGCTCTTCCCATCCGACTCTGGCAGCTGCAGGTGTGGGAAGAAGGCACACGTGTCAGAGCCGTCTTCCAGGGGAGGTTGCGGGGCCCTCAGCACCTTCATCCCAAGTGTCCTCAGTGTCGGGGACGGTGCTGGCCCGCTGCGAAGATGGAGAGTGTGGCCAGGCTGCCGGCCCCGGGGCTGATCTGAATGTCTCTCTCCTGTCCCTCAGGCCATCTCCCGCCTCTGCGAGGACAAGTACAAGGACCTGAGAAGACCCACAAGGAAGCGGTCAGCGAGTGCTGACAATCTGACTCTGCCCCGGTGGTCCCCGGCCATCATCTCCTAACTGTGGGCGTCCCTGCCGGAGACCGTGCCATCCCTCAGTTTCTCCTTTAGTTCGAGAAAAGACAGACATGGGGTGGTTTTGTTTTTGTTTCCCCTCTCCTTTTCTTTTTAATTCATAGCTCTGCCAGGCTGCCTTGATGAGCGCCTCCAGGCTGCGCGCACGTGCAGCAGGGCTCCGAGGACGCGGAGTTGGTGCCATGGGATCCCGTCCACGCCTTCCCAGCCCTGGGTCAGCGCTTCCTTCGTGGAGGAAAAAGACTCTAACCCTGGAGGAGGCAGGGAAGGGACGGGAAGTCGCATAGAGGCAGGGAGAGCGGCTTGGCCTGCTCCCTAAGTCCCTGTCGGTTAGTAGCCGAGCCACCCTGATAGGAGAGCCCGGCCTAGGTGACAAAGTTGGACGCGCATTAAAGGCGCGCCGCGCTCACCACCCCGCCCGGGTCAGTGTGTCCCGTTAAGACTTCCTGCATTCCTTCTTGCTGCTTCTCGGGGATTTGGGGGGGATTTTTGTTTGTTCTGTTTTGGTTTTGGTCCCACAGAGCAGAGAATATAGTTTGTACCCACCATGGCACAGACATCCAAATAAATAGCACTGGCTGTTTCTCTGCACCACTCCTGCGAGCTGTCTTCTGAGCTTTCTTGCTCTCCAGGGGGGCACTTGTCCCGTGTCTGCGCACCTTTATCCTAGCCGGTTTTCTCCACAGTGGCGGAATCAGCTTGACTGTAGTGCTGAACCAGACGACTCCCTTCCCCCAGCTCCTCCCCCACGAACATTCTAGATCACATGGGTGCTTGTGCCTTCTGATCCTGCGGTGGTCTCTCTGCCTGCCCCAAGGGGCAGCCCCTTCCTCGCCCTGCCCACCCCACTCCTCTACTTCCACGTCCATTGTGCAAGCAATATTCCTCTCGACTTTTATATGTTTACTTCAAATCAAAGTTAGTCTATTTGTATAAAATTTTTTTAAAAATCTAAAATTTAAAAAAAAGGGGGTGGGGATGGGTATTCACATGGAAGATCACTGAAGGGCAAAATGTTCCTATTTACTGAGGTATTTTTCACAGAATGATTGAATAAAAAACTCAACTTGCATTTTCATTGTGGGTGCTTAGTGAAGTTATATGAAACTAAAACTGTGAAGGTTTACATGTCATTATGACCGTCCTTTTTCATTTCTGACTATTCTTCATTTCCTTATGGGCTAGATGGAAAGCTTTTATAGCAAGGAACATTAAAGAGTTAATGACAGAACCTCACAGTTAAGTCTGAGAATCTGGGCCAGTGAAACATGCAGTGCTTTGGGGCTTGCCCATTTTCTTGGATCACAATGACAGAGGCTTCTAAGTTTTTCCTTCATCAGGTCTTTGAGGCAAATGGCAGTAGATAAATCTGTGTTTTACCACCCTCCTGTGTGAGCTTGGAAAACTCTGGAATCTTATGTTATTTGTCTTGTGCCCTGAACTCATACACCTGCTCCCCAGACATGCCTGCCCCTGAGGAGACATGCTTTGCTAGTGGGAGGGACTCAGAAACAGCCAAGCAGCCCAAGAACACGAAGCCCAGTGCTCGTCAGACGGCCCTAAAGTTTGTAGCATGTGTAAACCCAACTGTGTGGGCCAGAGACACTGTCAGATCCTTTCTGGCTTAAACTTTCAAAAGCAAACAAGCGGAATATGAAAAGTTAATTATCTTTCCATTGTAACTGTGTATCAATATACTCCATATGGGTTCCAAAATCAGCTGCTCTCTTCAAGTAAGATTTGGATTTAGAACATGAAATAGAGACCCCCCAAAAATGTAGAAAATACCATTTTATATTCCCTAAACTATATAGCTTAAAAAGGGACATATTTTCTTAGCTGACTATGAATACCTCTCAAATAAATTAGTTCCTCCCATGTAGAGTATCTTACTTTACCGATCCATTTCAGGAAAGAGGTTTTGCTGCCTTTCAAGCAGACATCTTATTTTTATCCCTTTTATTTGAATGAGAGATTTGAAAATTGAATTATGTAAATATTTCAATGCATCTGCTATTATTTTGTGGAGTTTATTAAACTACTTTAAAAAATTGTATAGTCTATTTATTGTATGTATGTACATACAGTCTGCTAACTTAAAGTGGATTCCGTAAAACCTGACTCAGTCTTGTTTAGACTATTGAATATTGTTTTAGCCTTGTGCACTGGATTCTACCTCTGTATAGGAAAATTTTCCATATTCCTGAGCATTGATCTGTATTAATTGGTTATGTTTCTTGCACTAAGGATTTTTAAAACTCTGCTGTAAGTATAGATTTCAGTTTTACTTTTGCAGAATGGATCCCTTGACATGAAGGTAATTTAGGTTGAGTTTATTTTTCTACATAATGAAGACTTAAACATTACATTCTCTGGTTTGTTCTAAGTTTGCAAAAAAAAAAAAAAAAAAGCCCGACAACACCCAGTACAGTACCTATTGATAAATCATCGTGATGTAATTTGTTTGCAAGGTGGTTCATGCCCTACAATTAAAGCCGGATTGCTATTTAGGAATATATTGTCTTAGTGTAGTTTTTGAACGGGCAGTTTTCATCATTAATGAAGGGTGAAGAAAACCACACAATTTATTGCCTTTAAGTTTGACTTAAAGTCATTTGGGATAATAAGTATGCCAATGAATTTTCCCTTTTTGTTTTACCTTTTTTCTTTTAAACTGGGAGAAGGCAAAAAAGTCAGGGATTTAAAACCAACTGGAGGGCAAGATGGGAGGTCCTGCCGATTCCAGACATCACTGTGCCTTACATGCACCTGCTGGGGCCGTCACCTGGCCCCTCTCCTGGTGGCCCACCCGCACCACCCCCAAGCTCCTCCTCTTGGTCTTTGGCAAGACCATCTCCACCCTGGGCTTTCCTTTGGGTCTAGGGGTTTTGATGCTTGGCCAAGCTGCAGAGCACAATTTGCGGCGTGAGTGACTGTGATCCTTCCAGGCTACTTTGGTAACCTCTCACCTGGGGCCATATTTTACAGCTTTGACAGTTTTAAACAATAAGAAACAATTCCTGGTTCATTGTAGGTACTTATTAAGTGTTAAATAAACAGAGACCAAATAGTGCTTGCCTTCCTGCTGCATTTTTTTGAATATGACATTGAGATAGAATTGAACCGGTTTTTCAGGATGCTGAGCGAACCAGTTCTTTTCTACATGATGAAAAGCAGTGGAGAATATTGTGGGTTCTGTAGGTGTTAAGTGATCCTCAGAAGGACTGGATCTTCATCCGCTTTGACTTTACTAGAATTAGCATCTCAAGACTCCCAATGGCTGGACTATGGCAACATGGGTCGTCTTCTGAAGCACAGAAGCCAACCACAGGAGCCCTTCCCTGCCCTTGAGGAAAAAGAGAAGGAAGTAGGGAACATACCCTCAAGTAAAATGGGAACAGGGTACTGAAGGATTAATTTGGGACTCATTTTAAGCTCTGCGAATTACAAGGAAGGCCCCGCACACAACTGTGTTTAGTTCACGACTGGAGCGTCCTGAACGCCAAGCCTTCCTAGCCCCACTGCACTGGAAACAAATCGTCCTGTAGGGGCCAGCAGCCCCATCCACAGGAGGGAGGTGAGCCGGGCCTTGCAGCCGCCAAGCTGCTGGACTTGGACTAGAGTGGGGTGTGGCTTCCTTCCACTTCCTGGTAGGTCTTCTCACTAAGTTTGCATGTCTGGAGCCGCTCAAGGTCAGTTGTGTCATTTTCCATTAGAAAGGTTCATCTCCGATTTGAAAGGGTCACGGGAGGCCTTTGTCTATATCACTGTGAGTCTGGGCCGTGGGTCAAACTGGGTGGTCCTGGTGCCCACAATGCCCATCGTAGGTCTTTGCAGCAAGAATTGTGGAGGAACCTGTATCCTTTAGGGAACTCAGTCTGGGTAGAGAGCTTTATTTCCTTAAAGAGATTTGTTTAAATAGAATGCAGGATAAAAAAGAATGGCATTCCAAAACAACTGCCATTATGGGCAAAAAAATGTAGAACTCACGCGTAACATTTATATAAACGTATTAACATATTGTAACAGACCTTTGGGTGTCAGTCTCAGCCCAGAGTTAACTTGCTGTGTGACCTTGGACAAGTTCATCACCTCTCTCGATCACTCAGCAAACTTCACTGGCAAGAGACCGACTTGCTCGTGTTTTCTCCACCTGTCTTACTCTGTTTCTAAACCCACACTGCTCGGCCATTCTTACATTACGATTGTTGGATGCTGCTCCGCGTGTATGTAGGAAGGTTGGACCCACTGAAAGACAAGGCCAAGCTCATCTGTGAGTTTCCCCAGGGAAATTGGTTGTCCCTTTCAGGGCCAGGGTGGAAGAAGGGTGGGCATCAGCAGATATGGCTTAGGAGGATGTGGGTGTCTAGAATTCAGCTGCTGTCCATCCTCCCCAGGTTTGCCCTAATGCACCTGAATCCTCACCCTGTCCAGTTGGGTTTTATTGGAACTTGTGGTTCTTTTCCACGTTGATGGACAAGGAAAATCTTGTGACAGAGAAGCTGGGTATAGGAATCCTCCCCAGTGGTTGTCTTGAGAAGGGTGCTGCCTCTTGGGTTAACCCCCAAGTAATGCTTATCCTCGGACCTGCAGACCCAAAGCTCTGGGGGCCACCATGGAGGAGAAGGGATTCTCTCCCCCTCCTCTCCTGGGCACTTCCATGAAACTCGGCCGCTTGCAGGCTTCTCAGATCTGCCTCTGCTCACCAGCTCTTCGGTCTACTGCAAAGTTCTTGCATTGGGGGTGGGGGGCGTTGTGTGCAGAAGAGTTGGGGTCCGTTGCAAAGAGAAGTGCTGTATTTGTGGGACAGTGTAAGGTAAAACGGTAGACTCTGCAGGGTCAGGACACCCACGTACGAAGACTCACCAGGGTACACTGGGCATTTGGTCTGACCAGCAAGTCTTAGAACTTTTCTGGCTTCCAGGAGCTTCATCTTTAGAGCAGAGAAATGGGTCAGGCCCTGGATCACCCTAAGATCCTTTCATTTCTAAAACTCCATTATCTTATGAACCACTTATTCTGAGATTTCCAGGAGCAGCCTCCGGGCTCAGAACGAGAGATCTACTCACCCCTGCAGTGTTTGGAAAACAATTTGGGAAAGTCTATCCTGAATTGTTCTAGGATCCCACCTGTCTATTTGCTCCCTTCCATGGTTCTTGGCCACATCCTGCAAAGAGTGCCAGCCTCTAACACAGCAAAAACTAGAAACAAAATTTCTATTCCATAATATTCTCTAGAACACAGGTGTTTGTTTGTGAGGAGTAGACTTGAATGAGGCTTTAGCTCACACAATTACTTCATTCAGCAAATACGGAGCAGGAACTGTGGGGGATGCTGTCTGTGGGTCTGCTGACACCAGGGACAAGACAGACAAGGTCTGTGGGGTAGTAGGTCACTGTGTCAGTAGCACATTTCAGACTGTGATCAGGGTCATGAAGACAGTCGGGTGGCCTGAGTAGTGGGGTGAGGCACCTTTTGAGTGGGGGTATCTGTGGAAGAGCCCCAGGGGGAGTCATTTAGGGAGAGGGAGGGAGGCACCTTGCCAACCTCCGTGAGGAGCGCACTCAAGACCATCCTTGACATAACTCCTAGCTACATCTTCACTAGTATATTGTGATATCATATCACACTAAGTGTTCTTGCTATTTTAAGTTACATGTGGGTCCTTAAGTTTGTTTTTTTGTTAATAATGCTTTCTATGCCTGAATGCCTCTCAGGCCCCCTTCACCTAGACGTGAATTTCAGGACCCGTTTTACATTGTTAACACTTCTAGAAAGCCTCTGCTTTCATAAGTATAACACTGCACAAAGTACTGGAGAGCTTTCTCCTCCTTTCCTGAGGAGAAACTTCCTTCTTGGGAATTATGTGAAATCTCTGCTCCCTTCTCCCTCAAACGTCACATCACCAAGTCAGTAACTCGGTGGCTGTCTCTTCAATAACTTCTTTAATCCGTTTACATTTGGGCTCCTTCATTTTTTTCCTCCCCATTTCCTCATCTGGTTTGGAATTAGTGGGACAGAGAGTAGAAAAATTATCAGAAGCCAGGTATTAGGAAAAGCTTCTTTGTCTTAGCCAGTGAAGAGTCAGCACCAAGGACAGGGCACCTGTGCCTGTCCAGGCTCTCTTCCCTGCCCTCCTCCCCATCAATATTTTAGTTGTGCCATGCCTGTGTTCCTTAGGTGAAGAGCTCCATCTCATTCTTCCTCACTGCTGAGTAAACTCTATCATAGGTGTCACTTTATATTGAAATTACTTGTCTCTTATCTCCCCTGTCAAACTTAGTGGTACCCTCCTTAACTACACTTAGCACAATTCCTGAGGCATAGCAGACTCTTCAAATACTAGATGAATTAATAAATGAATCAGTGACAATAGACCCAAAAATACATTTCATAAAATAGTAAAATTCAAGGAACGTTTAGATAAAAGTACGCATGGAAGCAAAGTAATGTCTTTTTTTATTACACCTTCAGACATCACTTCTCAACGCTGGCTGTGGATCAGAGTGACCTTGAAGTGTAAAATCCAAGATGCTACTCTAGAAACGTAGACAAAGAATCTTAACAGTGGTGGCTTTTCACGTGCATGGGAGTCGGGAACAGGTGACTTCCAAGGGCACAAAGTGATTCTTCTGCAAAGGGCATGAAGTAATTCTTCCACAAATGACCATAAAGCTGCCACATCCCTAGAGGGAGAGGCAGGCATCTGGATGAGGGAGGAAGCCCCAGCAGCTCCTGTTTGTATGAGCAACAGGACCAAATCTTTTCATCTAGGTGAACCGGAAATCAGGAGGCGTGTGTCCTTCTGCTGACATCTACTGGTCTCTCAGTGCTGGTATAACAGTGCAGGCAAAATTATTCTTTCAGGTCCTTCCTTTTCCATCTACAACTTACAAGTAAACAGTCCTCAGAATCATTTCACTTCCCAGGTGGTACCAGGAACACAGGAAGTCCATTCTGCTTCAACTTCTTCTTGTTGTTGCTCAGTTGCTCCAGTTGTGTCCAACTCTTTACGACCCCACGGACTACAACACGCCAGGCTCCCGTCCTTCACTATCTCCCAGAATTTGCTCAAGTTCATGTCTGTTAGTTGGTGATGCTATCTAACCATCTCATCCTCTGCCACCCCCTTCTCTTTTTGTCTTCAACTTTTCCCACCATCAGAGTCTTTCAATGAGTCAGCTCTTCAACTGGGGAAGCAAAGAAATGCCAAAACAGCATAGTGGATGTGAGAGAAAATCCGTTTCAAGCTTTTGACTTCCTTTCTTTTTGTGAACTTCACCTTTCTGGTCATCTAACTAGCTACAAATGTTCTCAAAATATGAGTGATAAGCATGTTTCATTAATACTTGAAAGGTCAGGGACTTCCCTGGTGACCCAGTGGCTAAGACTCCATCCTCCCAATGCCGGGGGCCCAGGTTGAATCCCTGGTCAGGGACCAGATCCCACGTGCTGTAACTAAGAGTTTGCACGCCACAGCGAAAGATCCCATATGCCGCAGTGATCCCGTGTGCCACAACTAAGACCCCGTCAAATTGTAGGTTAAATGAAAGAGCTTGTTTATGAAATAAGATGGACTAAGGAGACCTTCCTCTGACTACGCTGATTTTAATGGAAACCACTACACGGAAAAACCCCAGTGAAATTTTTGGCTAACCCAACATTAAAACACCTTTGTGTCTCCTAAGAACTCATAGGCAGATGTTGAGGAATGCCCAAAACAATAGTGATGGGTAAAAGGAAGGCAATTTAGAACTAGGATTTACCCTCAGAAGTCCAGAAATCTGCTAATCCATTTGCAGATGAGCAAAGATCAACAGCCTGTGTGTTTTATAAAAATTAAAGTAATATGTGCTCATTGTAACAGAAGAAACCATCTGAGATATGTAAAGTGAAAGACACACTATGTGCTGAAAAAACTGATTTTAATAAAAGCTGATGGTATTTCCTCAACAAATTTCCCCAAATTAATGAATAAATGCTAATATACAGGGAGTGTATCTGGTCTCACAACAGTAAGAACATGTTATTGATATTTTTTAGCACTCTGTCTTTGCCATTCAATAATAACAATAATCATGGAGATTCTCCACCTTTGTCAATACATATCACATCTGTACCATATCTATGTCCAATATCATATATATTGATATACCAAGTTATATAAATTATATATCAGTACACACAAAAATGTTGTAGAGAGAAATAACATTCTGTTTAGCACGTACAAGGCCCCAGGGTTATTTAACTGTTCATCCAGGCAATCTTTCCTCTATCAGAAAGAATTTCTGAACTCCATACCTAAGCAAAGCAGAACAAATAATGATGAAGTCAAACACCTAAAATTTTTCATGTAGAAAAGTCTGAGAAAGGAGGAGATCTTGTAAAATCCTGAAATCAAGGTCGAGGCACTCTCCCCCTACAGTGTTTGCTACCGGGAGGTCACACAGCATGGCTCCTAGCAGTATCCTCTCTGATCTCCAGCTTTTGAACATCCTTCTAAATTAGTCCTTCAGTAACTGACTCCTTAATCGTTTTTTGTTTTCTTGCCACTACAAACAAAGCTGTTAGCACATATCCAGAAACATATGGCTTTCTATGCCACTATCTCCATGAGACAGATTTCTAAGGTGGAACTCCTCTGCCAAAGAGAATGAATTTTTTTTCTTTTGGTAGATGTGATCAAATTACATTCAGAGAAGGCACTTTACTACCTCCAGAAGCAAAGGAAGAGAACATCCACTTTCTGCAGCACAGTGCCACACAATGTGATCCTTCCTTTCTTTAGTAGTAGGGGACTTCCTTTCTTTTTCCTGCAATTCCATGATTTATAGTTACATTTAATGATTGTTAGCACTTTGTAAAATGTATACATTATCAAGTATTCCTTCTGAAAAGAGCCGATATAACCTGCACCCACCTGACATCAGAACATTTCTTCATAGTTTTAAAAATAGTTGTTGAATTATTGCTTTAACGCATGGGACTTCCCTGGCAGTCCAGGGGCTAAGACTGTGTTCCCAATGCAGGGGGCCCAGGTTCAATCCCTGGTGAAGGAACTAAGATTCCCGCATGCTGTGAGGCACAGCCAAAAAATACAAAGACTATATATAAAAACGCACACATACACACTCCTTGTTTAACTTTCACCAGCTTGACTTCTAGTCAGTTTGAGTATCTGTTCATATAAATCTTATCTCCAGTGAGTCACCTTTGCCCCTATGTTTTCTATTTCTTATTCAGAGAAATTATTATTATGGATATTAATAGTCTTGTCTATCATATCTATTGAAAATATATTTTCCAGTCCTTCAACTTTGTCTATAATTTTTTTGCCATAAACTTTTAAAAACATATATGTAAAAAAAATACCTGTCTGACTACTAGGATTTTTGGTCTGTTTGGAGGATTTTTCCCATTTCAAATTTACCCTCCAAAATATCATTCTAATTCTTTATTGTTTACTAATATTAAACCCTTATATTTCTGTTTATAGTATGAGAAAGGGAGGTAGCTTTGTTTTCATGTATCTAATATGTGTGTATATGTTACATATATTTAAGCATCTATCAGGGAGGATGATGTCACCAACCCAAGTTGGTGGAGTATGGGGACCCTAAGTCATCATATCCCAACAAAGATCCATAATTAGCTATGCACAAACACATACCCTGGGAGAGCTCTGGAGTTCACTTAAGAAACTTTAGTAACACAGCAGAACAAAAAAACCTGAAAATAACCACACAAAAAGGGAAGGAAGACAACTCATTTTGCCCGCATCATCCCACCCCCCAAGCCAGCTTTGCATCGAGAGAGAGAAGTCCCCAGTTAGAAGCAGTTCCCCTCACAAGAAGAGGAAGAAGAGGGTGAGCAACCAGCTTCCCAGTCTCCCTGGGCCCCACAGAAAGGTCCCCTTCAGTTTTACCGCAACTAGAGGCTGGCAAAGCTGAGATACACACTGACTAGGAACAACAAAATCAGGAGGCTACCAGCAGCAGCCACGTGGCAGAAATGGTCATGGGTTCTCAGGGCCCTGTCTTGGAGACAAACCCAGCAGCCTTCACTACTAAAGAGATTCCTCGCAGATGTCACTGGCTTCCATTCCACTGGCCCCTGCAGCTGGCCGCCACAGCTGAGCATGCACACGCTTCCAGTGCCGCACCCCTACCTCCCCCACCCCCCTGCCCCCTGCTGCTGGCCTCTTCCCTGTTCACCGAGCCTAGAGGCTCTGCCGAGGGCTCCACCAGCCCTGTGGCCCTTCCTCCCCTCCTTCTGCAGTGCTCATCCAGGACCACACAGCTGTCCGTGCTGTGGAACCCAGCAGCCTGAGCTAATGACCATCACAAGACTTGGGGCCACAGTCTCCCCCTGTGCTGGGCAAGCTTCAATAAATGGTGTTGGGAAAATTGGGTAGTCACCTGCAAAAAATGAAATTAAGTGTAAAAACTGAAACCATAAAACTCCTGGAAGAAAACATGAAGAAAAATCTGGACATCTGTCTTGGCAATAAATGTTTTGATTTGGACACCAAAAGCACCAACAACAAAAGCAAAATTCAACAAGTGAAACTACATCAAAGTGAAAAAGCTTCCACACAGGGAAAGTATATGTGTATATATATATATACATATATATATATACCAATAAAATGAAAAGGCAACCTAAGGAATGGGAGAAAATATTTGCAAACCACATACATACATGATAAAGGGTTAAAACCCAAAATATATGAAGAAATTACACAACAGCAAAATTTTAAAGTCCAAGTTAAAAGTGAGCAAAGGCTTTGAATACACATTTATCCAAAGAAGATATATAATGGCCCCAAAGTACATGAAAAGATAAAGATCACTAATCAGGGAAATGCAAATCAAAACTATGAGGAACTATCTCACGCCTGCTAGAACAGCTATTATGAGAAAGACAAGAGATAACATGCTAATAAGGCTGTGAAGAAAAGGAAACTTTTGTGCACTGTTGGCTGGGAATGTACAGTGCAACCAGTATGGAAAATAGTACGGAGGTTCCTCAAAAAAATTAAAAATAGAACTGCCCTGTGTGTGTTAAGTCGCTTTAGTCATGCCGACTCTTTGTGACCGTATGGGCTGTAGCCCCACCAGGCTCTTCTGTCCATGGGGATTCTCCTGGAGTGGGTTGCTATGCCCTCCTCCAGGGGATCTTCCGACCCAGGGATTGAACCTGCATCTTTTACGTCTCCTGCATTGGCAGGCAGGTTCTTTGTCGCATGTGCCACCTGGGAAGCCCCTAGAACTACCCTGTGCTACGGCAATTCCATTTCTGGGTGTATTTCCAAAGGGAATAAAATCACTATCTCAGAGAGGCATCCACAGTGCCATGTTTGCTGCAGCATTTTTGACAATAGCCAAGACATGAAACAGCTTAAGTATCTACTGCTTTAATGAATGGGTAAAGAAAACGTGAGAGATAGACATAAGGGGAGAGAAAAAGTAGAATGTATCTATGAGAAAGAAGAAAATCCTGCCATCTGCAACAACAAAAATGAACCCTGAGGGCAAGTCAGACAGAGCAAGACAGTTACGGCATGATCTCCCTTATATGTGGAATCCAAAAACATTAAATTCATAGAAACAGAGAAGAGAACGGTGGTATGCACTTCCAGGTATAGGATAAGTAAGCTCTGGGGAACTATGTACTGCATGGTGCTACAGTTACCAATACTGTATTATATACTTGGAAATATCTATAAGAGGAGAGGTTAAATTTTCTCACCACAACACCACCACAATGATACCCATGTGAGGTAAAGGATATGTTAACTAACCTTACTGTGGTAATCATTTTGCAAATATATGTGTATCGAATCATTATACTGCACACCTTAAATTTACCAACATGTTGATTATATTTCCAGAACGCTGGGGAAAAAAATAGCTATGATTAATATGTTCAAGAAATTAGATGGTATGATGGGAAAATCTCAGTAGAGAACTGGAAACTTTTTTTTTAAGAACCAAATGGAAATGCTAGAACTGAAACGATGGACAAAATCAATTGGGTTTAACGGTAGATCACAAACAGGTGAGCCAGAACATAGCTCAGAAGATGAAAGCACAGAAACTAAAATAGGATTCAAAATTACAGACAGAGCATAAGAGACACATGCAAGACAGCAGAAACACTTAACATGCAATTAGAGTCCCAGAAGTGAGGAGCTAAAGAGGGGGACGAAAGATACTGGGTTTGAGTGACAACAGAGGCAGCCCCTCATCAAGGGGGGCAGGAAGGCTTCCGAGGCCCACGCATCACAGGAAAAAGAGGAAAGTCTGCGCCTGCTTTTCTTATAGGCTGGTGAGAGACCTCTGATAGATGCAGACCAGGATGTGGCCTTCAGGTGGCTTATTTTCAGTCAAGTGTTATGTGAACTGAACTGTGACACTATGTGTGACTTGTTTAACTTCGACGTGTTTCTGATGCAGTTTAATTGTATGTGACTAAATAGTTTCTCTGTGCGAATGCAATTTGAACTCCAAAAATACTGCTTACTTGTACTAGAATACATTATAAACTTGTTATTAACAGCATCTGAATGATTTAACCTGATGAGATCTAATTATTTTCCTTGGCATCCTTTTCTTCCTCAAATACCGTCTATAGCAACAAGAGAGGAGTTCTGAGCAAGACAATTGCCTGAGTCACAAATCACCTTATCATAAGAAAGAAAGAGAAAGAAAAGATTTTAAATAACACAGGATTGAGCAGAACTCATTTTTCACTTGTACTTCCAAAGCTTGGCGTAGGAGAGAGTCCAGGAGAAGAGGAACAGGGAGGGGATCTGGTATGGGTTGCCCAGCCTTTGGGACTGGTCTGCAGGGGTGAGCGTTTTGAATCAGGTGGATCTGTGCCCTGACCCCCCTTGGTTGCCTGTGGAGGGAGCCGGTGTCCACGTGTCCACGGCTCAGAGAGTAAAGACAGGTACGTGGCAAAAAGCTGAAGAAGATAGGTTAGAAAATACAGCTCACAGTCCCCAAGCCTCAGCATGAGGTGGGGAAGAGCCAGATGTTTCTCCTGAGCGCTCATAATGGTGAAGACAGGGCCCTGGGGCCTTTCAGTCAAGACAGCCGCCTTTCACTCAGGGGCAGAGGGTCCAGGGACACAGCCCGTGGGACCCTGCCCGTGGGAGTCTGCCCGGATTAGCTTCCAAGAGTCAAATGAAGGCAGATCACATCAACATGAAATATACTGGGGGAAACTGTTTTGAGTAAGAGTCCTTTTAAAATAATAATAAAGGCACTAAGGATCGTGCAAGATAAGGATGGGAACCAAAAATAAAGGTGCCTGTTGACAGATGCATTGACGGCTTTCCCAAACACCATCTAATTGACTGACTATAAGCACAGCTCCAGGAAAGAAAGAGAATCTGACTCTGTCCCTTATTTTGAATAAATTACAATTAAAAGATGGGAGACTTCACCCCCAACACAGTTCTAACTAGAAATTTACGTAGCCAGTGATAGATTTTTTAAAACTTTTACCTTAGATGATAGGATATAAAACTGAATGAGGCAAAGCAAACAGAAGGAGCCTTTGTGGGGCCTCAGCAGCTCCCCCAGGCCATCTGATTACCCCAACATTCCCTAATGTCAATAATGGGTAACACCGAAATATCTACTGCCAGCTGTTTTACTGTGCTTGCCATTCATTTGTTCAAAGAAAGTTTTCCGCCTTGACCAGTGTCCTGCTTCAGTCTTGCCAAAGATGGGAAGGAAACAGGGGAGACAGTAAATGGTGGGGCGGGGAGGGAATTCTGATCTAAGTCAGCTAGAGACATTTTTCTCATTTGAAATTTAATTTAGGGGACCTCCCTGGAATTCCAGTGGTTCAGACTTCACGTTCCAGGGCAGGGAGTATGGGCTTGATCCCTGGTCAGGAGGCTAAGTCCCACAAGCCACCTGGCTGGCCAAAGAAACCAAAACATAGAACAGAAGCAACATTGTAGCTAATTCAATAAAGATTTCGAAAATGGCCCACATGAAATGAAATGTATTCCTTTGCTGTGTTCTTTGAAATAAGACAAATATATTGTCACTAACTTAGTGTCTGAAGGCTGCTGCATGATGGGCGGTGGGTCCCTTGAGGCCCCCGGGGCAGGCGAAGAAATGACCCGAAGGGCATCTCCTCTA
The DNA here is from genome assembly GCA_006408675.1 of Madoqua kirkii. Taxonomy (NCBI): domain Eukaryota; kingdom Metazoa; phylum Chordata; class Mammalia; order Artiodactyla; family Bovidae; genus Madoqua; species Madoqua kirkii. The sequence continues at coordinate 11,037 of SJYC01046817.1, read as the reverse complement.
GCCTGCTGGCCTTCTCTAATTGGTCCTTGGCAGAATTCACAAAGGAAGGCACCGCTCTGATGTGAAGACCGCATTAGCTTGAAGCATTGGTTCCTCTTGACAGCTTTCAAGGCAAACTTGCCCACGTTGTCTGCACCCCACCCTGTGATTTGGGCAGGAAGACATTATTATTAGCCTCATTTTATAGCTAAGGGTGGGGTGAGAACATAAACATGCCAACTTCTGACCTCCTCATGTTTCACAGTCTGATTACCGTAGGAACACTTCAAACTCTTTCTCTTAGGAAAGGCACCAGCTAGCAGGCAGTGCTTGGAGAAACAAATCTCCCTGAGCTCCCTCCGTCCCTACCTTCAAACCACCCCTTTCCCCACACAGCAGCAACACCTCCATGTCTTCCTGGACCTTATCTAACGGGGCAGAGGGCCACATTTAAGCTGAGACTGAAAGGATGTGAAGACGCCATTCAGGAAGTCAGAAGGTAAGAATTCCAAGTTTCTCAATCAGGAATAGAGAGGAATAAACCCAGTGTAGCGTGAACTCAGCTTGCTTTGGAAGAGAATACGAGATGCGATGAGATGAGGTTAGAGAGGTGGAGCTGGCATCGGATCTTTTTTTTTTTTTAATGGCTACACAGCTTGTGAGATCTTAGTTCCTCTGAGTGGGAATTGAACCCAGGCCCTCGGCAGTGACAATACGGAGTCCTAGCCACTGGACCGCACTGGAATTCTCTGGCATCAGATCTTATAAAGCCTTGGAGGTCATGGCAAGGAGTTTAGATTTTATCCTAAGTACAAAGGCAAGTTTAAATTTTCTGTAGCAAAGAATGACAAATCTGACATGTTCAGGGAGGTGTGATATATAATGGTTAATAATTCAAGCTCTAGAATCAGACTATGTAGATTCAAACACCATTTCTACCATTAAATGAAGACATATTATTTAATTTCCATATGTCAGTTTCCTCTTTAAAGGTAACACTAGTACAATATAGGACTCTATTGAAAGGATTCACTGTAAATCACTTAGAATGGTGCCTTGTGTCTAAAAAGCATTGGTAAACATTGCATATGGGTGTGTTAGTTGTCAGTCATGTCTGACTCTTTGCGACCCCATGGACTGTAGCCCACCAGGCTCCTCTTTCCCTTCTCCAGGGGTCTTCCTGAGCCAGAGATGAACCCCGGTCTCCCACATTACAGGCAGATTCTTTCCTGTCTGAGCCACAAACATTACTTGCTATTATTTTTATTTTTAGTTATTCTGGCTGCTGTTTGGAGAATGGATTGGGGCAGGGGGTAAGGAATAAAGTCAGCTGGGAAGTTATTGAAATTGCCCAAGGGATAGTTTATGGGGCTTGGACTAAGTAGGTGAGGACAGAGACAAAGGGATATATATTTGGGGAGAGCCAGAAGGACATCTGCTGCATTAGACAAGGGTAAGAATTAAAAGACAGAATTAATAATGGTTTTGGGGTTTAGGATTGAGGCATGAGGGAGAGAGATTGGTTTTACTGAAATGAGAAAGACTGAGAGGAGCACTGATTTAAGAGAAAATAAAAATTTCTATTTTATCCAAAATAAGTTTCAGGCAACTTGTTCCAGATTCAAATGGAAAGGTCAACAAAACAGCTATGTAAAACCAGGTGAATGTAACAGTCAAAGCTGTTAGAATCTTGGGAGCACAGTCCTAGCCACTGCATAATGTAAATGGTTCTACTGAATAAGACCTTGCTGGTAACCCCAATGCCTGAAGGAAATAATTTGCATTGATCTTTTATCCAGCTCAGTGTTGAAGACCAGCATTTAACTGTGACTCTGTAGGGACTTGTCTGGTGGCCCAATGGCTAAGACTCTGTGCCCCCAACCCAGGGGGCATGGTTTTAATTCCCAGTGGGGGAACTAAGATGCCACAAGGTATGGCCAAAAATAGAAAATGTGACTATGCCCATGAAAAACTGCTAAATCTTAATTTGACGTTCTAAAATACTGAACAGGGTCAATTGCAATAAATTCTCATATATCTTTTTCTTGCCTTAATCAAGTTATTGGATCTTCCCTGTAGCTCAGATGGTAAAAAAAAATCTGCCTGTAATGAAGAAGACCCTGGTTCGATCCCTGGGTTGGGAAGATCCCCTGGCAAAGGGCATGGCAACCCACTCCAGTATTCTTGCCCAGAGAATCCCATGGACAGAGAAGCCTAGCGGGCTACAGTCCACGGGGTCACAAAAAGAGTCGGACAGACTGAGGCGACTTAGCGCACGCACATGCACCAGCTAAAAAGCAGATTAAAAAAAACTTTGGATACAAAGGACCTTTAATACAGTTTGTGCTTTAAAAATATGTAAAGAGTGTTTCTTAGATCTTGTGCTCTTTTCAGCTGTGGGACAAACCCCTCTTTGCTGTAGGATCATTTAAGGTTCCTCTGCAGCCTTAATGGCTTGTTATAGCCAGTGGCATCAAACAGAGCTTCTGGAAAATCTGTAGCATTTAATTTCATATTTCTTCTGACACAATTTTGAATTTTCTCTCTCTCTAATTTTTATTTCAGAAAGGCTTCTTACAGCAAAACATTGTGATTCTTTCATAATTATCAATATTTGTTAAGAATATTAATATTATAGACTGAAAATTTTCCTTTATTGTTGACAAGATTCTAATTAAAATGTAGTATATAGATTATTAAAATTATGTGTGGGTTTTTTTTTTAATTTTTAAGTTGCTTTTTGAAATCATGAATTGAAAAAGAGTCCAACGTACAAAGATATTTTCTATAGCTCTGTTGATGTACAACTGACATATAGTAAATGACACATATTTAAGATGTACTATTTGGTCAGTTTTGACATACATATGTTTGGAAACCATCACCAAAACATGTTCATTACCCTTGAAAATTTCTTTCTTTTTTTTCTTGGCCTCACAGGGCATGAGGGATCTTATTTCTCCGACCAGGAATTGAACCTGTGCCCTGCAGTGGAAATGCTGAGTCTTAACCAGCAGGGAAGTCCCTAGAAAATTTCTCAAAAGCTCCCTGTGCCCCTCTCTAATCCTTCTTTTTTCCTTCCTCCCACCCTTTCCAGTTCTTTTACTCACTATAGATTAGTTTGAATTCTCAAAAACTTAAAGAAATATGACCAACCATTCAACATGTCTTCTTTTTAACCTGTTTTCACTCAGCATTATTTTGAGATTCATCCACACTATTGTATCAGAAGTTTGTTCTATTTTATGGCTGAATGATATTCTGCAGTATGATTTTTATTAACACTATTTTTTTAATCCATTCTCCTATGCTGGACAGTTGGGTTGTCTCCAACTTGCTGCTGCTAAGTTGCTTCAGTCGTGTCCGACTCTGTATGACCCCATAGACGGCAGCCCACCAGGCTCCCCCGTCCCTGGGATTCTCCAGGCAAGGACACTGGAGTGGGTTGCCATTTCCTTCTCCAGTCTCCAACTTGGGACTATAACAAATAAAGCTGCTGTGAGTATTTGTGTACAAGTCTTGGTGCGGATATATGCTTTAATCTCTCTACCTAGGAGTAGAAGAGCCAGGTCATGCAGTAAGTATGTGTTTTAACTTTTTAATCACCTGCTAATCCATTTTCCAAAGCTGTGCCATTTACATTCCTGCAAGCAGTAACTGAGTTCTACTTCCTCCACACCCTTGTCAGCACTTACTATAATCAATCTTTTCAATTTTAGCCATGCTAGGATAAGTATGTAGTAGTGCCTCATATGGTTTTAGTCAGTGCAACAGTTTCAAGATCAAGTTTTTTTTTAATTTTGGTTAAGGCATAAGGATTTTTCAGGGTTCCGCTCGTGGTTCTCATTTACACCCAGGTGTGGCAATCAAACTGGATGAAACATACAGAGCAAAGACTTTAAACATTGGTTTTATAGCTTGCATTTTCACACATTTTACTTTGCCAGCCCTAACCCACTTTTCACCGGGTTTGGTCTTTCATACAAAAGCTGACTGCTGATGTTGCCATTTGCCATTACTGTGTGAAAAGAAATGGTGTGGAAGAACAGGTGGGGTTATTTTTAGGTTTTTCTAGGGTTAACAGAGAAGGCAATGGCAACCCACTCCAGTACTCTTGCCTAGCAAATCCCATGGACAGAGGAGCCTAGTAGGCTGCAGTCCATGGGGTTGCTAGGAGTTGGACACGACTGAGCGACTTCACTTTCACTTTTCACTTTCATTCACTGGAGGAGGAAATGGCAACCCACTCCAGTGGGTTTTTGCCTGGAGAATCCCAGGGACGGGGGAGCCTGTTGGACTGCCGTCTCTGGGGTCGCACAGACACTACTGAAGCAACTTAGCAGCAGCAGCAACAGCAGGGTTAACAACTGAGTGAGCAGAAAGTGGATATTAAAAATGTAAAATTATCTAACAAAACAGAAACAGGCTCACAGATATAGAGATCAAACTAGGGTTGCCACTGGAGAGAGGGAAGAGGTTGAGATAATATAGGAGTGAGGATTAAGTGACAGAAATCAGAACAGATAAAATAAACAAGCTACAAGGATATATTGTACAGTACAGGGGATATGGCCAATATTTTACAATAACTTTAAATGGAGTATAAACTTAAAAATTGTGAAACTTCTGTCACACCTGAAACTTATTGTTCATCAACTACACCTCAATTAAAAAAAAAAGCTACCTGGTATATTGTACAGCACAGGGAATACAGCCAATATTTTATAATAAATCTAAATGGTGTATAATCTATAAAAATACTGAACTAATATTGTAAATTGACTATATTTCAATTTAAAAAACTTAATCACAAAAATTTAATATTCTCATAATGTACAAAGAACTCATGCTGCTGCTGCTGCTAAGTCACTTCAGTTGTGTCCAACTCTGTATGACCCCATAGACGGCAGCCCACCAGGCTCCCCCGTCCCTGGGATTCTCCAGGCAAGAACACTGGAATGGGTTGCCATTTCCTTCTCCATAACTCAACAATAATACAACAAAGCCAAATGAAAATGGAGAAGGCAAAAAAAGTGTATAGAGCGATAACTACAGTTAATACTGGATTGTCTATTTGCAAGTTACTGATACAGTAGATCTTAAAAGTTCTCATCACAAGGGGAAAAAAAGGTAAGTGTGTGTCTGTGTGTGGTGACAGATGTTAACTAGACTTATCCTGGTGATCATTTCACAACATATTCATGTACTGAATTATCATGTTGTACATTAAAGCTACAATGAGGTACCTACTGCCTCACACTTATTAACAGCTGCTAGAAAGAGGGAGGGTGTGGAGAAATTGGAACCCCTGTGCACTGCTAATGGGAATGTAAAATTGTACAGCCACTGTGGATTCCAGCACAACAGTTCCTCAAAAATGAAAGATAGATATGATCCAGCAATTCTACTTCTGGGTATATACCCGAATTTATTAAAAGCATGGGTTCAAAGGCATACTTGTACACCCATACTGAGGCAGCTTTACTCACAAAAGCTAAGATGCAGAAGTAAGTCAAGTGTCCATGGATAAAAGAACAGATAAGCAAAATGTGAATACACAAGGAATGGAATATTATTCAGCCTTAAAAAGGCGGGAAATTTTTATTTACGCTACCACATGGATGGAGCTTAAGGACAACATGTAAGTGAAATAAGCCAGTTTCAAAAAGACAAACACTGTATGATTCTACTTATATGAAACAGTCAGAATCAGAGAAAGCAGAGAGGTGGTTTCCAGGGCCTGGAGGTAGGGAATTAGTGTTCAATAGGTACAGAGTTTTGGTTTTTACAAGATGAAAAAAGCCATGGAGATGAATGGTGGCGATGGTCCCACAACATTATAAATGCATTTAATTTTTGTTGCTGTTTTTGAATTGCTAAGTCATGTCTGACTCTTTGAGACCCCACAGACAGCAGCCCACCAGACTCCTCTGTCCTTCACTACCTCTGGAGTTTGCTCAAATTTCTGTCCATTGAGTTGGTGATGCTGTCTAATACCACTGAACTGTACCCTTTAAAATGTTTAAGATGATAAATTTTATGATATATATATATATTACCACATTTTTTAAAATTGGAAAAAAAGAAATTCAGAGCCTTCCTGGTAGTCCCCTGGTTCTTAGTGTAGTCCCTCAAGAGACCCAGCTGTACTTCCCAAGTTCAATGAGCCATCAGAGCTTTTCTCCAAGAACTTCTCCTTATGCCTGAGCCACTTTGAATGGAATTTGTTCCTTATAAATCAGTGATACTAGGTAGCAATGATAATGGCTCCAGAGTCACAAGGTCTAGGGAGTGTATGCGTGTATCTCAGTATTTCACAGATGGTAATGCTTATTAAGTAACTGAACACTGGGCTCCCATGGGCATAGTGTCTGCAGTGTCAATGCAAAGAAACCAACAACCACATTTAATTTTAAACCAAGCCTACAGTTCTTAAATCCCTCTTCTTCCCTTTCTTCTCACTTTCTGACTCTCTCTTACCCTGCAGTGTCCCCAAACATCCTTCTCCCTGCTTAGCTCTCAGCTCCCCACCAAAAATTCTCTCCCAGGCTTTCCTGGGCATTGTTTTCTTCCCCATCCTTCTCCCTTTCCATCTCTTCTGGTTTTCCTCCCACTCACTAGCACCAGGGTGTGGAGCAGGAAAGGGTTGGCTGAAGGTGAACAAAGGTCAGAGGACTAAGTGGTCAGGCAGAGGGAGGGTTTTATTAACAAGCAAGAGGAAAGATATATACTATATTTAAAACATATAAGGACTTCCCTGGCAGTCCAAGGATTAAGATTCCACTGCAGGGAGCATGAGTTTGATACCTGATAAGGAAACTAAGGTCCCATATGCCACACAGTGTGACTAAAATTTTTATTTAAAAATTCCATCCTCCGTCCATGGGATTCTCCAGGCAAGAACACTGGAGTGGGTTGCCATGCCCTCCTCCAAGGAATCTTCCTGACTCAGAGATCAAACCCGAGTTACTTACATCTCCTGCTTTGGCAGGTGGGTTTTGTTTTTTGTTTTGTTTTGTTTTGTTTTGTTTTGTTTTGTTTTTTACCATTAGCCCCACCTGGGAAGCCCTAATAATAGCATCCTAATTACACATAGGTGTTATGGTTAAAATAGAAATCATGAGCAGGATTATTTTTTTTTACTACGCATTTGTAAGTAGACCTTTACCAGGACAGAAAAAGGAGAAGCAGATACCCAAGATGATATCTGAGCATCTCTGGCTGTGAACAAGCTGAAATTCAGTATCGTTATCATTCAGGGATCTGTGGGTTGACTGGACTCAGCTGGGTGGTCTTTTCACCCTGGTCTCTCTCCTGCAGCTTGATTTAGTTAAGGGGGCTGGGTGCCTTCACCTCACCCCTGATGCCTCTGTGTTTCTCCACATGGCCTCACCCTGCTGCGGCTGAAAGAGCCAGTGAAGGCCAAGCCCACCACCACTTCTGCTGTCCTCTGTCTGTCAGGACAGTCACAGTGCCTGCCTGGATTCAAGGGGGAGGGAAAGAAATGGATTCCACCTCTTTGTGGGGAAAGAGAGAGATGGTTGTGGCCATCTTTGGAAAATACAGTCCGCTGCAGGGGGCATAAAAGTTAGACATTTATATCAGAAACAAGTATTCCTTATGATTAAGAGCAAGGCAAATAAAATAAATGGGCAAAATGCTAAACCAAAAGGAAAAAAAAAAATCCCTCTCCACTGGAGGAAACAAAGGTAGTAGTATTCTTACCTCAGGTCAACCCAGGCCCCTTGCCAGAGATGAAAGTGCCCTTTAGCTGGGAGGAAATGAGCCAAAACACAAGCTGGACTTGGTGGATGTGCCCAAAGAGCAAGGTTGTAAGAAACTGAAAATCCAGCTCAGTGAAACCTAGTTCCCCTGCATTCTCTATCCACAAGTCACCCTCTGCAGAGATATTCCAGGGAGGCCCTCCCCAAACAGGAAGCCACCTGGAGAATTTTCCTCCACTCCATCGTACCAGGATAATCAGTTCTTCCTTCCTGCAGTTCCATCAGGCATTCTCGTCCCCATCTCCCAAACTCAGTCACTGCCACTCCTGGGTCCTGACGCTGTTTCCGGAGTGTTCTGGAGTGTTGGGGCTTAACTCTGCCCTTGCAGACTCTCCACTGCAACTTTCTCAATGGTAGGTGGTCTGTTCTCTCACACTCCATGTACCTTAAGCTCAGATGGTGAGTTTGCTGTTCTCTGTGCTTCCCGTTGCTACCTGCAGACATTCAGTGGCTCAACTTTTTATTTAAAATAATACAAAAAGGAAACACATGTTTCTCTTGAGGCTCATGCTATTTGGGTGAACTATTCCCTTTACCTCTTCAGAACCGCCATCTCCACGAATTCCAGTCACTCCTGCTCTCTCAGAACCCTGACAATCTTCAGTTGACTCCCAATCCTCAATTAAGATGACCTTAAATCTTGTCATCATTCTGTTTGTCCAGAAGAGTCATGCATTACACCTGTTTCCTGATTTCTCATCCAGTTGGCACTCTGGTCCCCTCAAAAGTGTCCCAGTCTCAACAGTTCTATGTGACCACCCTAACCCTAGGTGACTTAACTCTGCTACTTTTTGACATCTTACTTCCTTGACCATCTCAGACACCCAGGCCCTTGGTCACACCCTGGACATTGTCAGCATCCATAATCTCACTGCCTCCCAAAGCAAACTTCAAACTGCCTCCCTTCTGACCACAATGACCCATCCTTCCAGCTGGCTTGTTTTGGCCACTCCCATTACAGCTAAACGTTCTTCAAATCTAGGTAGCCGGCTCTGCAGGAGGGCCACATGAATGAGCAGACTGCTTCTGCCACCATCACCAATTTCAGACTCTCAGGCTGCCTGGAAATCCCATTATATTCTTCTAAGCAACTCACTCTCCGATTCTTTGCAATGCCCTTGTTAAACTTTCTCCAGCTCCCTAAATCTATGACCTGCTAACCTCCTATCAACCCCCTCCCCTAGCAGATGATCCTACTTCTTTTTTTACTTTAAAATGAAATAGAGGCTTTAGATATTATTTTACACAATCTGATGAATGAGAAAACAATCCTGGACATGGTCCCCATAATCCTAACCCAGCTTGTCCCTACTGATCTTTCTTCAGTAGCCCTGCCTCATACTAGCACTCCCAGGATGCCAGTCTCACTGGTTTACACTTAATTTCTAATCTCTTCTGCCCCTCTCCCACCCCCAACACAGCCCATCAGCAATACTGCAGGTTCTGGTTTCATACTGTATCTTGGATCCAAACTCTTCTCATCATCCCCACTGTTCAAATCCTGATCAAAGCTACCATCATCCTTCATCTGGATGGTCCCCATAGCCTCCTAAATGTTCTCTTCCAGCTTTTCCTCTTGTCCCGTCTGACTGACTGGGCCAGCATGATGGCACAAGGCAGAAATCAAATCACTTGCTAAAAGCCTTCCAATATCTCCCTGCTGCAATTAGAATAAAACCCAAAGTCCTCAAGGCTGACTCCCAGCCCTGCTTGGTCTGGCGCCTGCCTACCTTTCTGTCCCCAGCCTTTACCACTGCCGAACTCTTTTGCCATATTCTAGTTACCCTGCCTTTTTAACCTTCTCTGTTCCTACCTCAAGACCTTTTCTTGCTCTTTCTTCACTGTGAATGCTTTTCCAAGTCTCTGAATGGCTGCCCCTTTCCATTATTTTGCAGAGGTGTTCCTTAACCTTTTTTGTCATGAAAGTCACTCTGCTGCTCGGCTCCACCTCTTTACACAGGACTGTGACTGTTCAGAACCTCCCACTGGCTGCCCCTCACTCAGAGCAAGATCCCTACTAGGCCAGAACAGTCCTTTCCTTGCTGCTTTTCTAACATCTTGAGTGCCCTCCTAACCCAAGGCCTTTGATGTGCTTCTCCTTCTGGATGGAATATTCTCATCCAAAATTCCATATGGACTGCTCTCTCATCCATTTAGGCCTGGCTAAAGTGTCACTTAGCTAGATCTTCCTTGATGACACTAATTAATACAGCACCTCCATCCCCACTCCCGTCACTCTATTCCTCCCCTTTTAATTGCTGTCAAAATGCTGACATTACTTGACATGTTAAATATTAATTTGTATATTGTCTGTTTTCTCCCAACTAGAATGTACCTTCCATGAGAGCAGGAATTACTCTCATCACTACTGTTTTGCTTGTTCTTAGAAGGGTAGGTGGTAAACAGTTTCTCCTTAAGTATTCGATGGCTGAACTATCTGAAATTACCTAATGAATTTATGGGTCTAATTTATGCCATCAGGTCTCCACCACCTTCCCCACAGATCCAGCTGTCCAACGACAGAAGAGGTGACTTCAACCACATTTCCAAATCTGACTTTAACTGCTTTGTTTTCAGATTTCACCCACTTTCCCTCTGGAGATTCTACTTTCAAAAGTCACCGGGTTCTTCCCAGTTAGTCCTTTGCGATTACAAATCCTGCGGCCAAGAGTGGCCTGGCCCGTGCGCATCACTGTATCTCTGTAGTCCATTCTTAGTATGTGTTACATTAGATCATAGATCACTGGGTCAAAGGGTCACTGCAGATGTAAGTTAAATCTCTGTGGCCGAATCCCCGTGCACAAGGTTTTGGCTATTTGGGATTTCCACCAGCTATATGGGAGAGGCCACAGTCTCGCCCGCCAACTGAGTGTCATTAGTCTTTAGGGGGTTGCCAACCCGATAAGCAAGGCACTGCCCCTGCGGAGCACACCCTTCCCCGCCCCAGCTCTACCACGGAGACCGCCCAACAGCCGGCGGCGCGCGGCCTGCGAGCATGGCCTTGCCCAACTGGCCCGAAAAGAGGAAGCCCCCAAAGAGCTGAAGTCGACGCTTACGAACACCGCTGCAAAAGAGACCGGCTTCTGGGGCTCTGGTGCAACCGCCGTTTGGGCCCCAGTCCCTCGGCCGGGGGTAGATACACCGAGGCGACAATCCGGAGGACGCCTCCGAGAGGGGAGGGCCCGCGACGCAAGTAGGGGAGGCCGAGAGGAAGGCGCACCTTTCCCTCGCCTTCAGCCCAAGTTGCGGCCTTCTTTGGGGAGGTGGGGAGAGG
>SJYC01046816.1:0-10347 GCA_006408675.1 Madoqua kirkii | reverse complement strand
GGGAGGGGGGAAGGGGGAGGTGGGCTGCGGGAGGTGGGGACGGGGAGGGGTGAGATGCGCGGAGGCACAGACCTTCGAGTCGGAAAAAGCAGCCCCGGGGCTTCAGGCGTCCGCATCCGCGTCCGTGGGTGTGTTTCCCGCCAGGCGCCCTCCTCGCACCTCGATGCGGAGCCGCGCGCCGAGCGCCCCACGTCTGCGTGCCGCGAGGGCCGGGCCGGGCTGACACCACTTCCTCCCCAGCCGCCGACCCGAGCCGGGCTGCAGCGCTCCGCGAAGCCTCCCGGCCGCCGCCCCGAAGCTGCCCGGCGCACGAGTCTCCGCCGAGTGCCTGCGCGCCCCGAGCAGCCGTCGAGGTAAATGGCGCCGGCCCGCCTGCCCCGGGGGTCCTGGGGGGCTGCACCCGGGCCGCCCCCGACTCCCCGCCCCGGGATGTCTCCCGACCAGGGTCCTGCGCGAGGCTGGGCCCGGTGAAAGCGCGGCTCCGCTGGGCCCTGGAGGGCGGTCCCCTCCGCCGACCCCTGCCCTTGACCCAGCTCCGCGGGGTTTGGGGCTGGGGTTCGCCTTCCCCTAGTTGGGTTTCGTCAGATTTGACTGATTTCCTGCCCAGAAAATTGCTCCAAAGTCAGACAGGGAACCGGTGCACCCTCGCCTGTCAGTGGGGCCAGGAGCCCCAGCCTGACCGGCGCTGAAAGGCTTCCAGGGACACTTCAGGGGGCATTTCAGGGGCATTTCCAGGCCAGGGCCATTTCCGGGCGCCGGGCGTTGAGTGCAGGTCGTATGAGAATTTGAGAGTGACGGTCACAAGTCTGTCGCGTCTCAGTGTTTCTTTCCTTGTAAACTTTCAGACAGCTGTTTCTTCTTTTTAAAAATAACTTTGCCTCCGAATTATTGTCCTTTTCGCTTTAAAATAGCAGGGAGGAACGAGCTGGACACCAGGCACAGGTGTAATTTCGCTTGGAATGAATATCCAGAGCGCCCTTTTAGAAGCACGAAGCAAAGTAACCAGGATGTCCTTATATCCAGGAGGATCTCTGGGCAGGGGTCCCCCAGAACACCTCATCCAGGCGCACCCCTTATCTTTCTTCAGGGAAGGTGTTTCTTATCGTTCAGACCGTTGTGGAACGCTAAATGTGTTTGTTCCTGGTGCCACTCATTGCAGAGCGGTTCAAAAATAACTTTAAATGCAATTGTTATAGAAAGATATGGAGTATCAGCAGAGGTAACATACAGAAGAAGCTCAGGGGGTTATTAGTGCTCAGGTATAATGTGGTTTAAAGAAAGGCAAGAAAGAGTACTAACTACTACTGATTTTAAAGTCTAGGCCTCCGAATGGAGGTTTCCAGGCCTTTTGTCTCTTTGATTAAACCTCTGGGTCAATTTTTTCTCTGGCCCAAATACTGAAATACTGGGACAGACCATGGGCAGCCTTACAGTAACACTGGCTAGCAAAATTAACAGAGAATCTACTAGGAAATTTCTGTAATGTCTTCATGGTGGTGTTTCCTGTCTGCTCAACGTGTTGCGAAAGGTCTAAGAAATTTAACATCATCTTCAGATTCTGAGCCACCAGGGAATCAGATGGTAAAGAGTCTGCATGCAAGGCGGGAGACCCAGATTCGTTCCCTGGGTTGGGAAGATCCCTTGGAGAAGAAAATGGCAACCCACTCCAGTATTCTTGCCTGGAGAATCCCATGGACAGAGGAGCCTGGCAGGCTATACTGTCCATGGGGTCGCAAAGAGTCAGACACGACTGAGCAACTTCACTTTCTTTCTGATTTTTAGTCATGTTCACGTTATTACTGATATTTATATCTTTCCCGGATATTTGGGAAACTTGGGTTCTTTTAACTAGAGACCTGTCTATAAAGAAGAAATGGTGTTAATTAAGTTGCTTTGATCTCTCTAACCTTATCAGTAAAGATTATTGGCCTACCTGATATCTATCATTAAAATAGCAATTGAGGAGTTTCCAGAATTCTTTGAATCTGTCCTGTCTTGAATGCTGACAAAGAATGGCTGATCACTAACAAAAAAGAATGGAGAAAATGATGACAACAGATGTTGTTAAGAGTGAAATCTTTTGAGGTCTTTTGTTTCTGAGAAGTTCCTCAAGAAACAGTGAATTTCTGGTCTACATGTAAGAAGGCGCATTTCCATTCTATTGAAAAACTTCAATAGGAAATTGATGAGCCCAAGTTTGGGTAGGTCTATATAATCGATTTGAAATTTCTTCAAGTATTAATTCTCAGGAAAAAAACTTGGTAATATAGATTACTTAATGACTCAGTTTCTTTAAATCTTAAGCACTGCTTACTAGGTTTTGTTCCTTGGTGGCTCAGATGGTAAAAAATCTGCCTGCAATGCAGGAGACCCACATTCGATCCTTGTATTCAGAAGATCCTCTGGCGAAAGGAATGGCAACCCACTCCAGTATTCTTGCCTAGAAAATTTCATGGACAGAAGAGCCTGACAGGCTACAGTCCATGGGGTTGCAAAGAGTTGGACATGGTTGAGCAACTAACACTTAACACTAAATTTTGTAGTGTCTATTAAATCTTTTGTATTTTTATATCCTGAGAATGTATACCAATCACCTACTGTTTTTTTTTACTTTTTTCAATAACAAAGTAAAAGTTCTAGATATCTTCATATTACTATTAGAATGAAGTGCTCATAAAATGCATTGCTGGAACTTGATTAAGTGTTCCAATGATTAAGACTTTCCTTTCCAATGCAGGGCATACCAGTTCCATTCTGGTCAGGTAGCTAATATCCCACATGCCTCACAGCCAAAAAACTAAAACATAAAACAGAAGCAGTATTGTAACAAATTCAATACTTTAAAAATGGTTCACATAAAAAGCCTTTTAAAAATGCATCGCCGAAAATGCCTATATTAATATACCACTTTCAATTTCTTTAAACCATCCCACTTTCACAAACATTTTCATTTACTTATCCTCTTCAATGTTAATTATTTTTATACTCAATACCTCTTAGTAGTGCAGAAGCTTGTAATAAATTGTGTGCTGTAGTCTGTCACACCAAAACATTTACAATTGCACTGCATCCTCATCACCTAGCCATATTCCTTGCACCATAGTTGGGACTCAAATAACATTTATTAAATGTCCAGCGATCTTAGTTCCACTTCTGGGTGGTACCATCAATCCGTCTAAGCCCTGAGACCCAGCTGGCCCCCTACCAACCCTGATGCTTGAGCAGGCAGAGCTATAGCATCGCCCCAAGGCACCACACCTTCTTAGCTCCTGTAATAAAGCTTGAATTCTTGACTCCATTTCCAGACATTTTCTAAACATCATCTATGCACTTGAATCACTAAGAATCATAAGAGCTAGTCTTCTCTGTCAACTCAGTTTCCTCTTTATCACCAAATGGTCATCATAAACAGTTATTATATTTATTTAGCTTCTATTTTGTACCAGGCCCTGTGTTAACTAACTTGGATGTGTTCTTTCAGTAAGTTTCACATGCTGGGTTTATGGGGCTTCCCTGGTGGCACTGTTTCCCACCTGCCAGTGCAGGAAGCATAATGAGGCTTGGGTTCTATCTCTGGGTCAGGAAGATCTCTGGAGGAGGGCGAGGCAACCCACTCCAGTGTTCTTGCCTGGAGAATCGCACGGACAGAGGAGCCTGGCGGGCTGTGGTCCATAGGGTCACAAAGAGTTGGACATGACTGAAGTAACTTAGCGTGCCTGCCTGCACGCACGTGGGCTTATACCACTATTAACCCTTCATCGCTGAGGAAATGAAAGTGCAGAGAAGTTAAGAAGCTTACCCAGGGAGCGAGAAGCAGAGCTGACCTTTGAAGTGAGTCAGTATGACGCCAGCACTCGAGGCGCCATACCAAGGGCAAGGGCTTAAAGGGTGAAAAAGAACAGGAGGCCTTTCCTCAGTGAAGTTTGAGTTTAATAGGGGAGACATAAATGGGCCATTACAGCCCTACACATGACCAAGGCCCTGTGCTGTGGAAGCACCCATCAGATTCCTACAACACACGAGGGTCAGGGAGGATGAAGTGAAGGTAGGCCCAGCAAAGAACGTGCCTTTTTAGACTGAGAAAACATGTCTTTTGAAAAAAATAATCTTCTTTAGCACCAACCATTTGATTTAATTTTTGGCTGTGTTGCACAGTATGTGGGGTCTTAGTTCCCTGACCAGGGATTGAACCTACACCCTCTGCATTGGAACCACAGAGTCTTAACCACTAGACCACCAGGGAAGTCCCCATGTGGTTTCATTTTTAGTTTTATTAAATTTCCAGTCCTCTTGATAATGGGCTGTGTTAATTAAACCAATGAACAGTGAGTAGCTTTTTTTTTTTTCTACTTCTGCTGGGGATCCTTCTAATTTGATCTCATATCACAGACTCATCTGTGAAATGGCTGCAGGCTGGGAGTGGGGATAAATGCTAAATCACACAATAGTTACATTTGCACAAACTGGCCGGAAGATTTATGTCCAAAGATCTATATCATATCAAACTGGAGGGAAAATACAGAGTGATAGAATAAGCAAACACTAGATTTATTTTCCCTTTTTCACTGTGAAATATTCCATACATACAGTAGATGATGTAAGATACATACGTGAGTGTGTTAAAGTCCCTTAGTTGTGTCCGACTCTTTGCGACCCTGTGCGCTATATGGTCTGTGGAATTCTGCAGGCCAGAATACTGGACTGGGTAGCCTTTCCTTTCTCCAGGGAATCTTCCCAACCCAGGGATCGAATCCAGGTCTCCTGCATAGCAGGCGGATTCTTCACCAGCTGAGCCACAAGGCAAGCCCATACATAAATTACAGCAAATAATAATAAAACCGACATCAGGATACATATCATCTAGCTTAAAAAGTAAAATAATATTAGCACCTCTGACTTCCTCTCAGTAGCATTACCCTTTTTTCTTGATGGACTTCCCTGGTGGCTCAGATGGTAAAGCGTCTGCCTATAATGCCACAGACCTGGGTTCAATCCCTGGGTTGGGAAGATCTCCTGGAGAAGGAAATGGCAACCCACTCCAGTATTCTTGCCTGGAAAAGCCCAGGGACAGAGGAGCCTGGTAGGCTACAGTCCATGGGGTCGCAGAGTCAGACACGACTGAGCGACTTCACTTCACTTTTTCTTGTTAGAGGTCATCATTATTCTGAATGTGCTGAATTTTTGAAAAGTATTTAGAAAGCAGGTTTATGCATTTACAAAGATACCAAACTGGGAATTAGAGTATATTGGTACTTGGGAAACTGAAATTATTTTTTCATATTTATTTATTATTAGTTTATTTATTTGGCTGCACTGGGTCTCACTTGCAGCATCCAGAGTCTCCTTCCCTGACCAGGGATGTGACTTGGCTCCCTGCATTGCGAGCGCAGAATCTTAGCCACTGGATCTCCAGGGAAGTCCCCTGGGAAACGGAAATTAGAATCTCCACTGACTCAAAGCATGGTCATAAATAGAGTGTCCTATAAAGTAAAGAGAACTTATTTTAATTTAAATAGCATGAAAACAAAGTGGATTACAAATGGTTAAAAGGAAGTACCGTGGAAGTAGTAGAATCTTAGTCATTAATGAAGTAACCAAGATTCATCACAGGATAACTGTAACTTAAGTACGGTGAAGCATACGTAAGTTAGGAACTGCTAATTTCCATATTACTTCCATTTCTACTTTAAATAGGATTCAGTCATTCCAAAAAATATTTGCCAAACGCTATTCCAGGTGAATGGAAGAGATAGAGATCTCTGCATTTGGGGAGCTATATTCCAATGAGAGGACACAGATAATCGTCAGTAAGCCTCATAAATATGTAAATAATATTGGTGAGTGAGGAGTCCCACTTAATAAGGTAAAATTGAACGATGTAAAATTGCAGTGTTAAATAAGATGGTCGAGCTTGGCCTCACTGGGAAGGTAAGACCTGAGCCAGGGTTTGAAGGAGCCGACTATCTGAGGGGAACAGTGTTCTGAGCAGAGGGAACAGCTGGTGCTGAGGCCATAAGGCACAAGTAAGCCTGGTGCGTTCGAGGAAAACGGCACCTGTGTGGCCTGGAGGGAAAGAGAAATAGGAGGTGTGGTTGGAGACGTGGAGGAGGGTGAAGAGATGGCAGATCACGTAGGATCTTGTAACCCATCATGAAAACGCTGGCTTTTACACTGAGTTAAACTGAGGGGCCATTACAGGATTCTGAGAAGAGGAATAAGGTGATCTGACTTACATGTCAAAGGCTCACTGTGATTGCTTGACAAAAAGCTCGATAAAGTCAGAAATCTATTAAGAAGCTTTGGGAATCAGCATATATTTTAATGGTAGAGCCAACAGGATTTCCTGGCGAAGTGGATGTGGGATTTCAGAGAAAGAGGAACCAAAGATGCCTTGAAAGTTCTTGACCCAGACAACGGCAAGGATGGAACTGACATCAACCACGTGGGCGATTTAGAGGGGAAGCTGTGAGAAGTTGAGTTTTGGGGAGGGAGGCTTTAGAAGGAGGGGACATATGTACACATATATTCATGCTGTTGATTCCTGTTGTGGTACAGCAGAAACTACAACATTGTAAAGGAATTATACTCCAATTAAAAATGAAAAATCTGGAAAAAAAAGTTTTGGACTTGGATATGAAATGTCAACTGGTAATAACTATGTGCTTATTACGTAAAAGGCTACAGTCATTCAGCCTAAGTAACTTTTGGGGAAGGTACTATCATTAATTCTCATCATACAGATTAGAAATGACAGTTTAGAGAGTTTTAAGAATTTTACCCAAGATTACATTTTAAGAACTGGGATGTAAAACTAGCTCTTTAGGATCCTAATGCTTTAAACTCTTCTTTTGAAACTTGCTGAAAGAATTGACCAGTAATCTTTATATCGTATAAATGAAAAGAATATAGTAAGCTAATCAGTAATATTTTATGCCCTTGAAACTCAAGACAGAGTTCTTTTTAATAAATGGTCTTCCCTGGTGGCTCAGACGGTAAAGCATCTATCTGGAAATGAATAGTGAAAAGCACCATATTTATACATGAATTCACAGCCAATAACATGGGCCTTATGAGAGGTTTCCGTGATTGTGAGGGTTTCTGGAATTTATTTCTTTGGCTGTGTTGATCTCCACTGGGGCACACAGGCATCTAGAGAATTGTGGCTCGTGGGCTTAGTTGCCCTGTGCCACATGAGATCTTAGTTTTCAGACCAGGGATTAAACCTACTTCTCTTGCTCTGAAAGGAGGATTTTTAACCACCGGACCGTCAGGGAAGTCCCCTCTAAGAGTATGAGTTTAACATCAGGATTCTGAGGAAGGGAAGACAACGGCCTTTTCCACAAAGGAGGTTTTTGTGCCCTGAGGTGAAGATGCCTATATTTTCAGAGTCTAAAACCAGATGGATTTTAAGTGGATTCGCGAGTTAGAGCAGGACTGAGAGCCCCCTAGCAGCCGCTGAAGAATGGCAGGTGACACTGCTGTGACCCTGGGCAGGTGACACTGCTGTGACCCTGGGCAGGTGACACTGCTGTGACCCTGGGCAGGTGACACTGCTGTGACCCTGGGCGTGGCTGCTAGGAAGGAGCTACTGAGATCAAGACAGCTGACATTTCATTTGTTTTGGCTACAGTAGGTGTCAGGGCAGTATAATTATGACATAGTAGCACTTAGTGGAATTCTGATTACTTCACTGTCTACATCATAGTTCATGTTGTAGACTATCTTTTCCCCCCACAGGTGAAAATTTGTTTTCCAGTTAAGTGCATTTGGTCTCAAAAAGAAAAGAATGAACACATCAGTTATGTGACAGAAAAAAATACCACGATATCTTTTTCAGGCAGTTTACAGAATGATCTCAATTCAGTGAGCTGACTAAATTGAATTTGTCTAAGGTTACTGTATTTATGGTATTAACGAACTCTTTCATCTCTGCTGATAACATAAAATTCCCAGTTGGTGGGTCAATGAACTGATGAGGTTTGGGATGTAGCATTGAAATAATCATTTATTTTATTATTTTTTAAGGGGAATGACTCCTGTCTAGTTAAATTCCTAAAATGATATGGCTTAGCAAGTCAAGACTGTTTCTTAGCAAATCCAGCATATTTGTTGACTGACATGGTGCTTAAATTTCTGCCATTGTATGTGGCAAACAGAAATGAAGTGGTCTGGGCCCGGGGCGTGGGTAAGTGCAGTGCGATGCTGTGAGCAAATGGCTCCCAAGATTGCCGTAGAAGAGAAAAGCTGAAACCCAGGGAGCTCACTCCCTGACCACCAGAGCGGAAAAGCGCCCCTCATTCGAGATTCACAGAAGGGACCTCTGTGCTTACGTTCACACTCAAGTCCAATGACACTCTGCTGAACATCCTGACGCTGGAACTTTTTCTCCAGTCTTATCACGTATCTGTCGAGGGCTGATCATGTGCCAGACAGAGCAGAAGGTGTAAAACAAAATAAGATATGGCACCAAAGCTCCAGAAGCTTCTGGTCTAGTGGGGGACCCAGGCCTGCAAATAAACACATTCCAGTTTGTGAAGAGCATAAGACGGTGATGGGAGTGATTGTAGGGAAGACATAGTATAGGGGGGAACCAAAGGCATTTTGAAAGATAAAGATATTTCCAGGAGGCCCAGTGGAAGAAAGCTTCCTCAGGCACTATATGCATGAAATTGTTCGGCAGAGCTGGAGCGTACGGGGTAGTGGGAAAGGAAATGGGGAGATTTGGGTTTAACTCTTAGTACATAATACTCAGATTACGTTTATGTGGTACAGTCCCCATAGTCTACCACCTTTGAGTCAAAATGCTTAGTACTTTCAAAAACAGAAAACTCTGGTTCTCTGGAGCCCTGTCCAACACAAGTATAATGCAAGCGACATAGATTATTTTTATTTATTTATTTTGCCACGCCATGCGGCATGAAGGATCTTAGTTCCCTGACCAGGAATTGAACCCATGTCCCCTGCAGTGAAAGGGTGGCATCCTAACCATTGGACTGCCAGGAAAGTCTCCACATAAATAACTTTACATTTTAAAGAAGCCACACTAGAAACAGTCAAAGAGAAACACGGGGTGTTAATTTAGTAATCTATTTAATTTAGTATGTATGTATCCAAAATGACCGTTTAATGAATTAATATTAATTATACTAAATTACCGGAGAAGGCAATGGCACCCCACTCCAGGACTCTTGCCTGGAAAATCTCATGGATGGAGAAGCCTGGTAGGCTGCAGTCCATGGAGTCGCAAAGAGTCTCATGACTGAGCGATTTCACTTTCACTTTTCACTTTCATGCATTGGAGAAGGAAATGGCAGCCCACTCCAGTGTTCTTGCCTGGAGAATCCCAGGGACGGGGGAGTCTGGTGGGCGCCGTCTCTGGGGTCGTACAGAGTCGGACATGACTGAAGCGACTTAGCAGCAGCAGCATACTAAATTACAGTAAATGTAAGTCATATTGAAATTGTGGATGAATTCTTTTTCTTTTTTCGTACTAAATCTTCCAAATCCATCATGTCTTACACTTAGAGCACTTTTCAGTTTGGATGAGCCACAGTTCAAGTGCTCAGTGGCCACTTGTGGCTAGTGGCTACTGAACTGGACCGTGCAGCTCTAGGTAATTGCACAAATACTGTATCCTAACTAAGTGTTGACTGTTCAGCTGTATGGAGGATACTAGTTGCCTTTATGGAGAAAACTAAGGGGAAAAAAGAAACAAAAAGCATTTTTCTATTACTGTGGCGTGTATGCTTGGAACCAGATTTTAATGCATAGCTCAGCCTGCACCCAATATGCTTCATTAGCCCTCTAAGCAACAAAAACAACAACAAATTGCCATTGCTTACTTTTTATTCTTTATCTTCCCCTCTGCCCACTCTCCCATCCTCACCCTTATTTTTTTGGATTCTTCTTAAAAGTAACAGGGGCTGAAAAAAGAGTGGAGGCAAAACGTAGAGAAGGATACCGTAAACCCACATCCGGCAAACACGATTGGTTGCCCTAGACAATGGTGGTTGTCGACTCTAGTTTATTTCTCTTTAGCTTTCGTCTGCTAGCTCACAAGCATCACACACCCTCACAACAGCCGCTCTCTTTATGATGGTCTTCAACTCCAAAAATACACCTCCCTTCCAGGGTGGAGAAGGAAATGGCACCCCACTCCAGTACCCTTGCCTGGAAAATCCCAATGGACAGAGGAGCCTGGTAGGCTACTGTCCATGGGGTCGCAAAGTGTCGGGCATGACGGAGCGACTTCACTTCACTTCCAGGGTGGAAGGTAGTGATAAGGTTTGGATTGTGGAGTTGTAAAAGTGCCACGGGTACAGTTTGAAAAACTTTAGGGAGATTCCG
>SJYC01046815.1:0-37837 GCA_006408675.1 Madoqua kirkii | reverse complement strand
AAAAAAAAAAAAAAACCATAACAGTCTCTGTCCTAGAAACCCAACTTACAGATGTCCTTTCCAGTAGCTTGGTGTTTTAAAACTGTGCCTAGTCTATGGGAAAATGGCAGTTCAGATACACAAAAATGCAACAGGCAGAAGTAAGCAAGTCCTGCTTGGGACTTGGGAACCTGTAGGTGGTGTGTGAGTAAGTGACGGACGTTTGTTTCCACTAGTGGTTTTAGATCCCCTGGAGAAGGAAATGGCACCCCACTCCAGTATTCTTGCCTAGAGAAACCCCATGGACAGAGGAGCCTGGCGGGCTACGGTCCATAGGGTTGCAAAGAGTCAGACACAACTGAAGTGACTTAGTAGACAGTAGTTTTTAGCACATCGTGGTTTTAGAGGGAGATACAGTAACAAAAACCATGATGGTGGTGATAATAATAATGGCTTAGTATAGTATATCAGACACTCTACCAAGGACTCAGGTTAAATCACTTAGCCAGGATCACCCAACAGCTGAATACATTTACTGAGTACATGATGTGTGTCACAGGCTTGGATGAAAATAGATTTTCTGCCTAACCTCAGTGTGGTGTGAAAGACAGTCATGAACTCAGTTGCATTCAAACTGGACAAATAGATACTGTAACAGCAGCATCAGCAAAATAGCTGCCAAATTCTGCCTCTTAATGATCACTGTCAGTCTGTGTCTTCAGAAGGCTGTGTGGCATGATTGTGAACATGAGCTTTTGACTGAGACTTGGGCACAGTCCAGTCCTCACATGAGCTTGTGCAAATTATTGTTTCTCCAGCCCTAAGTTTTATAACTTATAAAATTAGAATAATGTCACTATGTCCTAAGATTTCTTTGAGAATTAAATGTGTCTGATCTATAGTAATTATCCCATATTTATAACTCCTACTATTCTTTTTTAAAGGTGCTAATACATATTAACATGAACTGTTATCCATTGAGTTCCAATAGTTGAACTGTTATCCAACCATAGCGCTGTGCCAGCTACTGGGAGAGTTGAGTCAAATGCTTAGGCACTTGTGAAAACAGAAGACTGTGGTTCTCTGGAGGCCTGTCCAATACAAATATAATACAAATAAAATCCTGCCCCTCTCAGCATAGCTGAAAATATTTTTTGAAATCTTGGTTGTTGATTCATACTTTTATTGAAAGGCTAGAATAACATAAGAAGGTGGTATGACTTACTTGGCAGCTGAACAGCCTCTTTCTTGACTATAAGACTGACAGGTTCTATAGATGGATGTGGTGATTGACAGAAGGCAGCTTTCCTGCTTGGTTTGGATAAAGATCAGATGTGTAAGTTTCAGCCCTCCTTGGGGGCTATTTGCTGAGGCCAGCAAGCCTCCACTTATGCTGAAAGTGGAGCTCCTAAGAGTTCTTAGTGCGTTTCACTGAATGTGGGCATTTCTTTTCTCAACCCCTTCTAATGAATGGAAGGGTGGATGAATAGTTGGCTGATTGGACTGGGATCTCATGTCTATTACAGAGCTCCAAACTTTCTGAGTACCAAACTACTTTGTTTTTGTTTTCTTGGCTCAAGTCTCACCTTAAGAGCCTGTGAGCCAGTTCTCCCATAGTGTATAGGGCAAAGGTTCTTGTTGATTTTAGACCCAGGGCAGTTGCAGTTTCTCTTTGTTCCTTGTGACAGAGGAGTCGAATGGCCCATAGCATCAGTCCTTAATTACTCCAGTTTGTCCATGGACTTCCATCTTCGCGGACCCCGAGTTTGGGCGTTTTCCTTGGCTCTGTGTTTGACAGCCCTCCTCCAGACCCACACTGGACCACTGCTTCCCTTGCTCTCGTGGTTCTCTGTACAATCTGTTCTCCTTAACATCTTCCAGAAATTCCTTACGGCTTTTCATCTAACAGTGGCATCCTTCCTTGCTTTCCAGACTGCTCTGGAGTCATTTCACTTGAATCGTGGGAAAGGATGTGTATTCACTGCCCACTAACCAGAAGTTATCAGTGCATTTATTTTTTTAAGAATAACTTTATTTATTTATTTATTTTTGGCTGTGCTGGGTCTTCGTTGCTCTGTGGGCTTTTCCTCTAGTTGCAGAGAGCGGGGGCTACTCTCCAGTTGCAGGGGCGGGCTTCTCACTGCAGTGGCTTCTCTTGCTGTGGAGCACGGGCTCCGGGGCACGCCGGCTTCAGTAGTTTTAGAGCTACTGGGCTCTAGAGCACAGCCTCATTAGTTGCAGTGCATGGACTTAGTTGTGGGATCTTCTCGGATCAGGGGGAGAAACTATGTCTCCTGCACTGACAGGCAGATTCTTCACTACTGAGCCACCAGGGAAGCCCCTATCAGTGTATTTAAGTGATTTGAATTATGTAGATCATGAAACAATTACCACAATAAGTCTGGTCCCATTATCTCATATATATATAAAATCTAAGTAATAAATTTTTTTTCCTTGTGATGAGAACTCTTAGGACTTAACTCTCTTAACATCTTTCATATATTCATACAGTGTTAATTATATGCATTGTGATGTACACTACATCCCTAATGCTTCTTTATCCTATAAGCAGAAGTTCGTACCTTTTGATCGCCTTTTTCCAATCCCCACCCCACCCGCCAGTAACCACAAATCTAATATCTTTCTATGAATTTGTTTTGAAGTATAGTTGACCTACAATCACTGTGTTAGTTCTTGGTGCACAACATAGTGATTTGATCTTTCTATTCATTACAAAATGACCACCACAATTTTTGCCATTTTCTCATTATTATTTTTGGATAAATACTGACATTTTGGCTTTTTTAAACGCACTGAATATTGACATAAATAGTCGTTTACCACGTGTTCCTTTGCATGACACTTCTCTGCTCACGGCCTGCGTTTCTTCATGTGCAGATGGGACAAACATATTTTGCAGAGCAGGTGCAGTGAGGCAGAATCTAGCATAAGAGCATAGTACCATGCTGGAGTTGTGAAGGTACCCTGGAGGGGTAGCTGCACTGATCATTTGCTCCACGACCAACAGCTGCATAACAGACCACCCCAAACTCAGGGCTGCACAACAGACAGTTTTATTGTGATCACGGATTGTGTGGGTTAGGACTTGCCACCACGGGGCTAGCAGGCCTCAGCTCTGCGAGATGTCTGTGACCTCAGCTGGGGATCCTTGAGCAGCTGGAGGTGGTGCAAACTGCTGGAGACTGGGCTTACCTGGAGGACTTTTCACTCACCAGCCTGGCCCCTGAGCTGGGCCGGGACTGGTAACCAGAGTGCCTCCTGTCGCCCCTCCAGGGGGCTCTGGCTCTGTCGGGGTGACAATCAGGCTTGCACAGGGAGTGCATGGAGGGTGTTCTAAGCGACCTTGTGGATGGCCTCACCTGGCCCGCCCTGCACACAGAGCGTCACTTCCTTAGTACTGCATCCGTCATGGCAGTCAGAGACTGCTCAGAGTCAAGGGGAGAGGACAGAGACCCCACATCAAAGAACGGGATGCCTTGTTTAAAACCGTCATCGTCATTACCACTTTACACTGTGAATCTGTTTCTTCCGTGTGAATAAGGAAAGGAAGTGCTTCCAAGCCCTATAGCAACTGAGAGAACATTTTCCTCAAGAGGTTACACATTGCCCAGGAAAGGAACATTTAGTGATAAAAATAATCTGGATTTTCCAGTATCTAACCAGGTTAGATCCAATATATAACCTGGTTCTTTTTCGTTCCATACTGTTTTGTTTTGTTTTTTAATCTTTTTTTTAGCTATGCCACAAAGCCTGTGAGAACTTAGTTCCCCAACCAGGGAACGCACCTGGGCCCTTGGGTAGTGACAGCACCGTCTAAACCACTTGACCACCAGGGAATCCCCTCATTCCGTACCTTTAAACAGTAAATAGACAGTTTTTTATGCATTTTCAACACAGAAATAATATAGGGCATGACATATGGTGAGTGCCTTCTTTCCTTGCATTTAACGTAAAACTCAAGCCATTTTTGTCTTGGCTAAAACTTTTGATTCTTATAATCTTCATACACCCTGTACTTGCCTATAACATTTTTTATTTGTTTTTAATTGTAGATAATTACAATATTGTGTTGGTTTCTGCCATACATCAACATGAATCAGCCATTGGTATATACATGTCCCCTCCCTCTTGAACCTCCTTCCCACTTCCCACTTCCCACACTTTAAAAAAAATTTTTCCATCTATTTGTAAACCAGTGGTTCTCAAATTTTAGCATGCAAACAAATCATGTGGGAGGCCTTTTAACATACAGATTGTTAGTCCTCACCCCCAGAGTTTCTGATTCAGTAATTTTGGAATGGGGCTGATGAATTTGCATTTCCAAGTATCTGGGTGATGATGCTGTGGCTATTGGTCTGAGACTCACACTTTGAGAACCACTGTTGCAAAAAAAAGGGGCTTCCCTGATGGCTCAGCAGTAAAGAATCCACCTGCAGTGAAAGAGACTTGGGTTTGATCCCTAATTCAGGAAGATTCCCCTGGAGGAGGAAATGGCAACCCACTCCAGTATTCTTGCCTGAAAAATCCCATGGACAGAAGAGCTTGGAGGGCTACAGTCCGCAGGGTCACAAAGGGTCAGACATGACTGAAAGACTAAGAGGGCAGCAGGCAGGCTGCAGAGAAAGTGCAGATCCAAATCCAAAAAGATTAGCTTGGACCTCACTAGATTTCCCAACTCTGTCAACCCACCATGTGCTTCCAGAGTCTGGCATTCTTCTCATAGGATATATGCACTGACTCAACAAGGGCAATGGTGACGTGATCACTCTTAGCACTTTCTGAGCATCTCACATGTATGAGGCATTTAGTGTTATCTTATTTAATCTTGACAAAAATTCAGTGACATATCCTCGTTTAATAGATTGAGAAACCAACACTGTTAATAACAGGCCAAGTTTCTCAACGTTTTACCACAATGAGGGCAGGGTTGAACCCCAGGTCTTAGCACAGTGAGGGCAGGGCTGAACCCCAGATCTTCCAGAACCCAAAGTGCTAGCCCATGCTCTTAGCTGCTGTGCACCCCACGATCAACTCAGGCTGCAGAGAACAACTTCTCACCCCTAGAGAGTGAGTGATCTCTCTTCTCGGATCCCTTATTATTTTATGTCTTTCACGTTATTCTTTGTGTGTGCTCCCTCACTCAGTTGCGTTTGACTGCAGCTCTGTGGACTGTAGCCCTCCAGGCTCCTCTGTCCACGGGATTCTCTAGGCAAGAATACTGGAGTGGGTTGCCATCTCGTACTTCAGGGGATCTTCCCTACCCAGGGATCGAACCTGCATCCCCTGTGGCTCTTCCATTGCAGCTGAATTCTTTACTCCTGATGGGGAGCCCTTAAATTATTGTTACATGGTGTTAAATTATTTTCACCTCTGCCCTCCTGTTTAGACTTTGAACTTTATTCATCCATTCACCAAATATTCAAGGTATGGATTCTAGCATTACCATAAAGTCTGGCAGAGAGCTCGCATCCCATTATTGCTTCTTGAGATAATGAATGAATTAAGAAGTAAAGAATCATGGTCTAAAACTATGACCTATTGCTGTGTAGTTAAATGAGTTCATGTGAAAATAAACAAATGGTCTCTAGGTATATTTGTCTTTATCACCCGTTTCTCTAGGTCATCCAACCTAAGAGAGTAAGAAATATGATTATTATAACAGCAACTACTTAATGGCCTCATAAAGCAGACCTGTGTTCTTGATTTCCTTTAGGGGAACAAAAGATAGTCTGTTTACTTTTTGTTTTTTGCCTGTTTTGTATATGGTGGTGTGTATATGTTAATCCCAAACTTCCAATTTATATCTCTCCTGGTCCCTGCCCTGCTATCCACTTTGCTAACCAGAAGTTTATTCTCTATGTCTGTAAGTCTGTTTCTGTTTTATAAGTAAGTCCATTTGTGTCCTTTTTTTAGATTCCACAAATAAGTGCTATTATATGATATTTGTCTTTGTCTGACTTAATTCACTTAATATGATCATCTCTGCTGCTGCTGCTAAGTCACTTCAGTCATGTCTGACTCTGCAACCCCAGAGATGACAGCCCACCAGGCTCCCCCATCCCTGGGGTTCTCCAGGCAAGAACACTGGAGTGGGTTGCCATGCTGCAAATGGCATTATTTCATTCTTTTTTGGCTGAGTAATATTCCATCATGTGTATGTGTGTATATAGATACCTACATAAATACATACATACATACCACTCTTTTTTATCCATTCATATGTCAATACACCTTCAGGTTGCTTCCGTATCTTGGCTATTGTAAATAGTGCAGCTGTTAACGTTGAGGTGTGCATGTATATTTTTAAATTAGAATTCACTCTAGATATATGTCCGGGATTGGGATTGCAGGGTCATACAGTAACTCTAGGTTTATTTTTTTAAGGAGCCTCCATCCTGATATCTGGAGGCAAAGGATATGTGTTCAAACCCTGGGTTGGGAAGATCCCCTGGAGGGGACATGGCAACCCTCGCCAGTATTCTTGCCTGGAGAATCCCCAAAGCCTGGTGGGCTACAGTTCATAGGGTTGCATAGAGGCAGACACTACTGAAGCGACTTAGGATGCAGGTACATACTGATAACCATAGAGGCTGCACCAACTTATATTCCCACCAACAGTGGAGGAGGGGTCCTTTTTCTCCATACCCTCTATAGTATTTATTATTTGTGGACTTTTTAATGATGGCCGTCCTGACTGGATTTGTAGTTTTGATTTTCATTTCCCTGGTGACTCAGATGGTAAAGAATCTGCCTGCAATGCAGGAGACCTGGGCTTGATCCCTGGGTTGGGATGATCCCCTGGAGAAAGGAAAGGCTACCCACTTTAGTGTTCCTGCCTGGAGAATTCCATGGACAGAGGGACTTGACAGGCTACAGTCTATGGGACTGCAAAGCGCTGGACACGACTGAGCGACTAATGGTTTCTCTTTCACTTTTTGTCTAATAGTTAGCAATACTGAGCATTTTTTTCACATGCCTGTTGGCCATCTTTGTGTCTTCTTTGGAGAAATGTCTATTCAGGTTCTACTGTATAGCACAGGGAACTATACTCAATACTCTGTAGTAACCTATATGGGAAAGAATCTGAAAAATTATTTGTATATGTATAACTGAACCAGTTTGCTGTACACTTAAGGCTCACACAACATTGTAAATGAACAATACTTCAAGTTAAAAAAAAATCTTTAAAGAGGCTATTGTAGAAAAAAAAAAGATGTATATATTTAAAACACTCTCCCTTTTCTTTCCATTCATGACTTTCCTACCCCTGCCAGTTATAACCAAGAATGCCTATGGAGCCAGTTGGTTTTCCTGGTGGGGAAAGGATGGGCTGAGCATTAGGCTCCTGGTCAGGAGACTGTTGGCTGGAACAGTGTGACGTGCATTGCTCACCATCACCCTTCTCTCCACAACCATGATCAGAATATCTGATCAGCCCGGATCCTTGAGCATTGGAGCATCCAGTATGATTTGGTGGAGATCTTGAGGGGGCCTGCTTTTCTTTGAGGAGGTGACATTTAAGCTGAGTCTCAAGCACCAAAGCTACTGCATTCACCTAAAATCTCTCTCCTCAAACCCTAAGCTGCTAAGACTTTAAATAATGGATCTAAGGCAATGATTCAAAGTGGCACTTACTTTAAGTAAAGTAATTAGTGATTCCATACTATTGCAGCTGACTAATTTTTTGATCTAGGATAAGTTGCTTAAACTTTGTAAAACAGGAAAAATAATGCCAGCTTCTAAAGGATTATTATCGGAATGTCTTCAGCCTTCCAGGCCTTTCAGAGGCTAAAGAAGGCTTCAGTTCCAGTTGCTTATGGTATTGGGGCTACAGTTACTGAGTGTGCAGAGCTCAGCCAGGCCTATTGTACAGACTGTACCTGCATTCACATATAGACTCTCACCTGGACCCCACGAGGTAGCTAGTTATCACACCTTTCGAAGATGAGAAAACTAAAGTGCCAAGAAGTTTAAGTAACTTGTCCAGGGTTATCCAGCCAGTAAATGACAGTGCTGGGTTTTGTCTCTGAGTTCTAGACTCTGGTCTGTCCCTGGGGAAGGGTCTTGTCTGCCCCAGCTGGCTCAGTGGTCCCCCAGCCTCAGCCATGGGTGGGCCCACATGTCTCAAGGCAAATGTGAGCAAAATAGGAGCACCCCACTCTACAGACACACCGCACCCCAACTACTTATGGAAGATGCTTTGGGAGAAAAATATTGTTAATAGATGTTTTCGCTTTTTTTTTTTAAGGGATGAATCATCGTGAATGTGTGGGAGTAAAAATTCAGTTCCTGTCTTGAAAATAGTTCTCACTTCAGTTCTAACTTCAAAATAGAGTAGAAAACATTGTCAGTGCACCTTTGAAGAAAAAGAGAGAAAATTTACTAATTTTAACATTTATCAAAAATTTACTCATTTACTAAAATTTTAGTAAAACACATTAGAATTTACTAAAAAGTTTTAGTAAAATTTATAGAAAAAGAATTAGAACTGGGTTGCCATCGAAAGCTCTTAGATGCACCTCAGATTTTTCTGATATCTTTTCTGTGGCACATGGTATATCATGTTTTGGACACACACACTCACAGAGATGGCCATAAATACTTGAAAAGAGAGAGCAGGCCAGGCCATGGTGGGGACACACGCTGCTTGAGCTCATTAATGCAGAGTTTACCGCCCTTGACTGTTATTTTTACCAACAGCCCCAGTCCTTTGGGGGTTTTGGTGCCAGGTGCAGAATACTGACCAAGACCCAAAACCAGAGATGTTCTCACCCCACAGAAAGGCAACAAGAATTAATTGATATTTCCAGTTTTATCCTTAAGCCTTGCTGCATATAATTTTTCAGCAAAGGAAAACATCTGGCTTGTAACATTATTTTTTTAAAAGAAGGGCAAATAATCCATTTCCAGCAATAGAGGAGTGGTTAAATGATGCCATAGCACATCTGTGCAGGGCTTCCTTGGGAGTCTGGTGGCTAAGACTTAATACTTCCTCCATTGCAGGGGCTGTGAATTCGAGCCCTGGTTGGGGAACTAAGATCCCACATGCTAGGTGGTGCAGCCGAAAGAAAATACTACGTAGATAAAAATAAAATTTCAGTTTAAAAGAAAGATGTTTGGAGCTATGAAATTGGAAGAACTGTGAGTGACAGAAAGGAATGCCTGTTATAATTGCTACTAACCGAATAGACTCACCTTCTCAGATAGGTTGTCTTGTCTTATCTCTCTTCCCCACTCCCTTCTGAAGGGGCTCCATTTGGTTTCCACCCTCAACGCTTCTCCAGAGATAACCAGTGACTTTTATGTGGTTAAAGCCAAAGGTCATTGTTCATTTCTCATCTTGAGAACATTCAGCATCATTATCCTATTTCATTGATCAGTTCCTTAACAGTTTCTTTTTGGAGGTGGAAGACACTGCATCGAATGTTCAGGGACATCTTAGGACATAACAGCGTACAGTTGCTTGTAGAATTTCATTTTGTTTTTTCTTGGTATTACAAATAAAATGTGAGCCTTTACCTCTTCACATTGAGAATCTTGAGATTCTAAGACAGGCTGAGCATGCCAGACACTTAGCCAAGCCTGTTCCTTTCAACCTTTAGAGTTCACAGTGTAATTTTTAGCCTCATCCACAAGAGTCAGTCCATCCTAAAGGAAATCAGTCCTGAATATTCATTGGAAAGACTGATGCTGAAGCTGAAACTCCAATACTTTGGCCACGTGATGTGAAGAACTGACTCATGTGAAAAGACCCTGATGGTAGGAAAGATGGAAGGCGGGAGGAGAAGGGGATGACAGAGGATGAGATGGTTGGATGGCATCACCGACTCAATGGACATGAATTTGAGTAAACTCTGGGAGTTGGTGATGGACAGGGAGGCCTGGTGTGCTGCACTCCATGGGGTCTCAAAGAGTCACACAGAACTGAGCGACCAAACTGAAAAAAGTCATGAATTTTAAAAATATTTCTTGTTTGCTTAAATACAAAGATTTGTTTTTCTTTATTGTCTTAAATATTTTGAAAGTGAAACAACTTTTGAATTCCAATTACAAGTGTTTAATAGGTAGGCCTTTGGTACCTAAATGATAATTCTTCATGATACATAAATCTGTGAAATCCATCTCTTTTGAGTTTGAAAATTACAGTCTGAGCACTCTAGTAATTTCTGCTGCCATGAATTGTGTGTCCTAGTCTATGAATGTCAGTCTTCACCAGACCTTAACTTTACATTTCACTGCTGCATCACTGTGAATTTTTTTAAAGCTTTTTATTTATTTTTAATTGTATTTTTATTTATTTATTTTTTGGTTGTGCGGCATGCAGGATCTTAGTTTTCCAACCAGAGACTGAACCCAGTGCAATGGAAGTGTGGATTTTTTTTTTTTTAATTTGGAGATGAAATAATCAAACAAAATTTCATTTATTTCAATAGCTCCAAGTGCAAATACAGCAAGCCAGTACACAGTTTCAGGACACTGCTTTAAATACAAAGAAAACTTGATATACAAAAATGGAAGGATAAATAGCAGAAATAAAGCTCAATGTTTTAAAAAAGGTCAAGTAACCTGAAAACCTCTAGACTAAAATAGTTTTACATCAATTCATAAATGCCTTAATTTATAGATAACAGTGGTACATTGTGATCAAAAAGGACTTCCCAAAGAGTCACTTCAAACTGGTCAGCTCCAGATAAGAAATTTCTGGCACTGGCTATTCTGGGTTCGGCGCTCACTCATACTGTACAGACTGGTATAGTTCAGTCCATGGCATTTGGTTTTTATACAAATTCCAAAAGGTATTTAAAGTTCAATAGGAGGCCAACACCTCTACCAAGAGTTCCTGAAATGGCCACTATATATTTAAAAGGTTTAAAGACCAATTTTGGCTTCAGGCCTATGGTACAATGTTGGGGAAAGACTTCAATTAATACTCCTTCCATTACTTAAATCCTTTTTGTAAGATTAGCAAAATTGCCCTTAAAACTTCTTCAGGAAAACTGTATTTAAATATATGAAAGCTCCCACTAGGAAATTAATTAAAAGTTGTTGATATTCTTTTTAATCACTTAGTGGCCAAATCATATATATATATTTCTGCTCCACAGAGGCAATGTTAGCTACTAGCTTCAATTCAAGAAATGCATATTTTCTGGAAGGTTTATATGAGATGCTTATTCAGTCTTTTACTTTCTTCATCTTTTCATTGTAGGCATTAAATTGAGAGTCTGTTCCAAAAATTCTGTCCCACCATGTAAATGTTGAAGCATAGTTTCCAGTGAAGTTCATGTGGTGCAAATAGTGATGCCGAGAACCAGCATGGAAAGAATGAGATTTTAAGGGTTGAGAAGAATGTCATAACCACTATGGACATCAATAGTCTCTATCAAACGAACAGTCACCCAGGCCCAGAGAAGAACAACATGATCACATAAAAGTATGATTCCAATGAAAAGTCCAGTTCCAAAAATTATGGTTTCCAGAGGATGTGCATATTCAGCTTCCATTCCAAATGGAGCCTGAAACTCATGACGAATTTTATGAATATATTTATATATTTTTTTGTGATGTAAAAGCGTATGCAAGAAATAGTGCCAAGTATTGTCGATCACTGCACAGCCAAAACATCTTGCCAAAAGCATGTACCAACTTGGCATTGTTTCCCAATCATAGGGAATACTGAAATACTCTGTAAAATAATAAGTTCCACAAGTCAACGGAAGCTGGATACAAAAGAGATTAAAGAGAAGCACTTTAAAACGTTTCCATTGGTTTTCCCATGTTTCTGGTTTATCCTTTTGAATTTTGTACTTTTTCACGTAAGGTATAAATTGAAACAAAGATCCAGGTAAACAGAACAAGAAATAAAGGACCTCGTGAACTATGAGAGATCCCCACATTGCAGTCTGAACTTTGTTTAATTATTCAACATATAATTCCAAGCATTTTTAAATGGTTCCTGCAGAGGATTCTCAGGGAAAAGTGAATCTACATGTTCCACAGCCAAGGATGCTGAACTAAAGATACTGATATTTCCATTTGTTGCCATTTTTCAAATCTTTGCAGACAGCCTTATTATTCTTGTGCGCCACCCAGTCTGCAGCCGCCACCTCCAGAGCTGTGCTAGGCGCTGCCACTCGATTTTTTTTTTTTTGGAGGAAAATTGCTTTACAACGTTGTGTTGGTTTCTGCCCTACAACAGTGCAAATCAGCCTTCCTTCCCTCCTGCATTCACCCTTCTGGGCCATCACAGAGCGCCAAGCTGAGCTCCCTGTGTTGCATAGCAACTTCTCACTAGCTGTCAATTTCACACGTGCTGGGGTACCTGTGTCGATGCTGCTTTCTCTCTTGCACTGTTTCCTTCCCCCACTGTGTCCACAAGTCTGTTCTCTGTATCTGCATCTGCATTCCTTCCCTGCGAATAGGTTCCTTAATACTATTTTTCTAGATTCCATGCTACTACTGCTATATCACTTCAGTCGTGTCTGACTCTGTGTGACCCCATAGACGGCAGCCCACCAGGCTCCCCCGTCTCTGAGATTCCCCAGGCAAGAACACTGGAGTGGGTTGCCATTTCCTTCTCCAATGCATGAAAGTGAAAAGTGAGAGTGAAGTCGATCAGTCGTGTCAGACCCTCAGCGACCCCATGGACTGCAGCCTTCCAGGCTCCTCCATCCATAGGATTTTCCAGGCAGGAGTACTGGAGTGGGGTGCCATTGCCTTCTGCATTAAATATACGATGTTGGTTTTCCTCTTTCTGACTTAACTTCAATCTGTATAACAGGTTCTGGCTTCATCCACCTCACTAGAACAGACTCAAATTGCTACAGTCATCAAGACAGAATGATACTGGCACAAAAACAGAAATAAAGGCCAGTGGAACAAGATAGAAAGCCCAGAGAAAAACCCACACACATATGGGCACCTTATCTTTGACAAAGGAGACAAGAATATACAGTGGAGAAAAAAACAGCCTCTTCAGTAAGTCGTACTGGGAAAATTGGATAGCTACATGTAAAAGAGTGAAACTAGAACACTTCCTAACACCATACACAAAAATAAACTCAAAATGGAAGTGTGGATTCTTAAGCACTGGACCACAAGGGGAATCCCTGATAACTTTTTAAATGAAGTGTGTCTTCTACTACCAATGGAGATAACAAATAAAATGATGATAAGATAAAAAGACACCTTTTCTGTTCAACTCAGTTGACACGTGTGTGGTTAAGGAATACTATGTCATAGCTGATTCTTACTGGTGGTAGCCAGATTTCATATCCAACGGTAGAATCATGGCTTCAGAAGTATTTGAATGTCAAAATGTTTTTGAGTTGAGAAAATAAGTTGCCTTTAGTTTTTCTTTTGGTTTCAGTGATTTTTTTATGGTGTACAGTAACCTGTGGGTCTATTTTGCTGTAAGAAATGACTCACAAAGCTGGCCAGCAGTCTCAGAGTGTTGTGGCAGATTCAGCCCCGAGGAGCTGTTTCCTGCTTTCTAAGCAAAGCCTGGAACATGTGCTCTGCTGGGGACTTTTCCACGCATCTCAAGGGACATGTCTGGTCCTTTTTACTCCAGTGATGGTCTAGGTCATGACTTCATTCTTAGGAATCTTTAGGAAATATCCCCTCTGCCCTCCTGCAAATTAAAAAGCCATCTGACACTAATATTCTCATGCTTGGATATTTAAGAATTTCAGCAATCACTCAGGGATATCCTCCTTGCACTAGAACGCATTGGTCTTCACTGCCAAAGCAAAAATGAGAAATTGAAGCCAAAGTGTTTTGACCTCTTTCCCTTCATCCTTTTCCACTTTCAACTAGGAGTTGGAAGAAGGGAATATTACTGTTTTTAAATCATGCATCAAAATCTTGTGATTACCAGATAATTTCTGTTTCCACCTGTTTGTTGCGCACAGCGTTAAGTCCCAGGCGGCCCCTCCCTTTCTACCTATCCTGCGGGGTGGATGTCAGGACCAGGGCCAGATAGGGACCCTAGCTTAGCATAGCTGAGCAGGGAGATGCTGTGACGGCACCCACAGTCACGTCTATGAAGACAAAGCCCCATTCTGGAGTCTTTAGAGGCTCTGATGTGAAAGGGCCTCCCTTTGAGCAGAGATGTTAACTGCGTGAAATCCTGTTTCAGTTTGGCTTCCTATACCACGTGTGCCTTTTTCTCCTCTGACATTTTCTTGGTGCCTGTGACCGTGTGTCATCTCTAGGCAGATGCTGCGAGTGTCCGAGTGTACTTTGCACCTACGTTTTTCTTTCCCTACATCTCCCATGCTGTGACTTTTGGACTCTGTGGCTTATTTCTGCATAAGGCAGGAGCAAGCAGCACGATGGAGGAGACAGGACTTGAGTTTGAGTCCTGTCCTGTGTGATCTCGGGCCTGTCACTCAAACTCCTAACCATAAGCTCTTCATCTCTGAAGGTGGGAGTAAGTAGGGTTACCCACCCCGTCAGGGTTTTATGATAATTAGATGAGATAACAAATCAGCTCTGCTCAGGATAGATTTTTTTTTTTCTTTTGTATTGTCTTGGCCAGCATCTCACATTTCACCCTCTCCCTGTTCCTCTTTCTTTCTTTTTTAAGGAGTACCATTTTTTAAATTTGTTTTGTTTGTTCTTTCATTGCACTTTCTCTCGCTGCAGTGAGCTGGGGCTGCTCTTCACTGCAGTGCACGGGCTCCTCGGTGCAGCGGATTCTCTTGTGCAGCACAGGCTGTAGGCACTCGGGCTTAATAGTCGCAGTACTTGCGCTCAGTGGCTGTGGGACACAGGCTTTAGCTGCTCCGAGGCATGTGGAACCTTCCCAGACCAGGGATCGAACCTGTGTCCTCTGCCTTGGCAGGCGGATTCTTCTCCTCTGTACCACCAGAGAAGTCCCTGCTTTGCTTTTCTTAAATTCAGATCCACCGGACTTAAAAGAGTTTGGTTCTTTCCCCCCTCCTCAACTTTTTCTCTTGAAAAGTTTCAATACTTCAACAACAAAAAAGAATAGTGCAACAGACAGCCGTATTCCCATCACCCAGATTCACTCATTGTTTACATTTTATGGTGTGTGCTTTATGTTTTTCAGCATTTATCTCTTAAGAACAAAGATCTTCTCAAACATAAACCACAGTTATCACACCCAGGAAATTTAATTGATTTAATCATTTTCTGATATACAGTTCATATTCACAGTTTCCAAATTATCCCAATAACATCTCCGCCCCCACCCAAGAGTCTAGACAAGTCATTTTGTTTGTTCTGCAGAAAGTCCCTCAATGGAGAGTTGCTGGATTGAACCCTCCAGACTAGACTCCAGCGAAACACTAGTGCATTAGTGTAAGGTGATGCCACATTCGGGGGCCGTTACCACAGGGGCAGTGATGTCAGGCTGTCCCATCAGTGATGATCCTAAGTCTTTGATTACTTGGTTAAAAGTGTGTCCCCCAGATTTTTCCATTTAAAGGTATTCCCTCTGAAAGCATTAAAGAATACTCTTTTGTCACTTACTATTTCCAAGTTCTGTTGAACGTTTTGGGGTCTTATTCATGCATCTCACCTCTCACTTACCTGGAGCTTGACTTAGCATTGCATCATCTTTTTTCTTTCCTTTCCTTCTCTTTTCTTCTCTCTTTTCTTGACTGTACCTCAAGGCTTAAGGGATCTTTGTTCCCCAGACCTGGTCCATTGGCAATGAAAGTTCGGGATCCTAACCACTGGACCTCCCAGGGAATTCCCTCTTGTTCATTCTTACCACCCACGATGGTGGCTGTAGAAACGTTTCCCTTCTCTTTTCTTTTTTAAAAATATTTTTGACCACACTGTGTGGCATTCAGGAGGTTTGTTCCTTGACTAGGGATTGAACCTCACTCCCTGCAGTGGAAGCACAGAGTCTTAACAACTGGACCCTCAGGTATGTCCCCATTTCCCTTTTCTTATCTGTGTGCCCCTCATCGTTTCTCCTCCACTGCTTCTCCTTGAAGCCATTCAGCCGTTCAGGGAAGACTTTTGCAGGTCTTCTGTGACCGAGACAGGCACTATGTTTGGCGCTAGGAATGCAGAAGTAATCCTTGCCCTCAGGAAACTTAAATGAATGTATTGCATTTCACATTTTTTATCCATTCATTCATGTGACAAGACCCATGTCTATCATGTTTCTGCATTGCTCAGCTTCCTGGGAACCCATCAAGAAACAAAAACAGTCAAATCCCTGCCCTCACGGAGCCTACATTCTAGTTGATAAGTGGAAGTGAAGTGAAGTGAAGTTGCTCAGTCGTGTCCGACTCTTTTCGACCCCATGGACCATAGCCTATCAGGCTCCTCTGTCCATGGGATTTTCCAGGCAAGAATACTGGAGTGGGTTGCCATTTCCTTCTCCAGGGATCTTCCCCAGCCAGGGATCGAACCCGGGTCTCCAGCATTGTAAGCAGAGGCTTTTACCGTCTGAGTCACCAGGAAGCCAAAGAGAATGTAAACAGGGAGAAGTGGGCTTGTGGTAAAGAGCTGATTTTGAAAGAGGTTAGGGAACACTGAAGGAACATTTAAGCAACCACCTAAAGGCTGTGGGGAGCAAGCCATTTAGGTCAGCAGGAAACAGGTGTTCAGATAAAGAGCAAAACATGTGCAGATGCCCACGGGCAGAGTCTTCAGAGCAGCTGGGGGCTCCTGGGAGCAGAATAAATGAAGATAGAATCAGAGACTGGAGGGATGGGGCGGGGCTAAGTAGTAGTTGCGTATGTGAAATAAGAGAGAAGTTTGGGCTGGAGAGGCACACTGGGATTCGGCAGCTTGTATGCAGTGTTTAAAGCCACAAGACAACGTGAGATCAGCCCCGAGGGCGTGTAGACAGAGGCCAGAGGGAAGACCAGCAGATCTGGGAAATGAGGAGGGGCTATGGGAGAGGCTGAAAGGAGAAGCCAGTGAGGTTCCTGAATCTTACACATTTTGAGGACATTCCCTTAAAAAAAAAAAAAAAGTACAAAATGATGAATAAGATTTAAAATAGAAAGTAAGTATTTAGAGTGAGAAAGAAATCACAACAAATGGCTAGTTTTTTAAGGTAGTTAACCACAAATCTAAAAAAAAATGATACAAATGAATTTACAAAACAGAAACAGACTCACAGACATAGGAAACAAACCCACGGTGGAATCTAGAAAAATGGTACAGATGAACCTATTTGCAGGGCAGGAATACAGACACAGATGTAGGGAACGGACATGTGGTCACAGGGCAGAAAGGGGAGGGTGGGAGGAATTGGGAGATTAGGATTGACATTTATACACTGCCACGTGTAAAACAGGGCTTCCCAGGTGGCTTGGTGGTAAAGATTCCTGCCAAGCAGGAGATGCAGGAGATTCGGGTTCAGTCCCTGGGTCGGGAAGGTCATCTGAAGGAGGAAATGGCAACCTATTTAGTATTCTTGCCTGGAGAATTCCATGCAAGAGAAGCCTGGTGGGTTAGAGTTCATGGGGTTGCAGAGTCAGGTACCACTGAGTGACTGATCATGATGGGTAGAATAGACAGCTAGTTGGAGCCTGCTGTACAGCACAGGAAGCTCAGCTCTGTGCTGACCTAGAGGGGTGGGGTGGGGCTGGGGTGGAGTAGGAGGGGATATATATATATGTGTACGTATGGCTGATTCATTTCATTTTAAAGCACTTATACTCCAATTAAAAATTTTTTAATTAAATTAACTACATCAAAATTTAAAAAATAAAAATAAACCATGGTTACCAAAGGGGAAAGGGGAAGGGGAGGATGAATCAGAAATTTGGAATTAACAGATACACACTACTATATATAAAACAGATAAATAGCAAGGACCTACCGTATAGTACAGGGAACAGTATTAAATGCCTTAACCTATAATGGAAAATAACCTGAAAAATAATACACATATATGTGCATTATATGTAATATGTGTATATACTATACATATATATGTATAAGCTGAATCACTGTGTTGTACACCTGAAATATTATAGTAAATCACCTGTATTTCAATTTTAAAAGAACGTGTGTGTGTGTTAGTCGCTCAGTCATGTCTGACTCTTTGCAACCCCAAAGGCCCACCAGGCTCCTTTATCTATGGGATTCTCCAGGCAAGAATACTGGAGTGGGTTGCCATTTCCTTCTCCATTAAAAGAACATACATGCCACAAATATCATAATATCCCCAAAGTACATTTTTATTGTTATTATTACTAACTGCCTGGCATATGTCTTCCTGCATTTTAGATTGCATATTCTCTGATCAGCTCTCTATATGAGGATGGATTTGAAATACAATCTTCTGTAATGGAAATAGTTAATGTAGTCTTTCCTCCAGCTTGGTTACTCAACATTAATTGTGTTACTGGTAATTTAGAAAAAGTTTTGCTTCAGCCGCATAACTCTCCATGATCAGGCCTCATCTGTAACTTCCTCTGTGGTTTCTTCCACTGGAGGTGCTTCTTGCCCAGGAGCAAGATCTCAGAGAACTGAGTCACTTGCTTTCACTAGATATGATATGGCTCCCAGTGGCTCAAGAAGCAGCTGGTCCAGTTTAACTGGGACCACACAGCTCCTGCCCCTCCCAACTGCTAAGCTGGCCCTGTGGGTGAGGTCAGGTGGCCATAGAGCCTGGGTCAAGGTGACTCCAGACAAGTGACAGAGCAGAACAGTGTTTCCTTCCGATATTCTCCTTGGAATAGAGGATGGCATCCACAGTCTGTGAGATTTGCCTTAGGTACAGCTCTTGCTGGAGTCCAGGTGAAGTGGAAGTGATGCTGGCAGCCCACTGGCCCCACTCCAAGCCCTGAGACCACTACCAGGGTGATCTCTCAGCGAGGAAGCAGTGTTCCATGCTGTGGCTTGGAGGCCAGGAGAGAAGCGCAGTCTTAGAAAGAGCCTGTAAGTGAGGATCCCTGAAACTTTAAAGAAAAGTTTATTTATTTGGTTGCGTCAGGTCTCAGTTGTGGCACGTGGGTCTTCACTGTGGCACACAGACCTCACTGTGGTGCATGGGCTTGGTTGCTCTGCAGCATGTGGGATCCTGGTTCCCAGGCCAGGGATTGAATCCGAGTCGCCTGTATTGCAAGGTGGATTCTAAACCACTGGACCACAAGGGAAGTCCCTGGAATCCCTGAAACTTAAGTTTTGCTAGCTTCAAGTTCAGTTGGTCTCTGTTAGGAGGAAAAGCAGGAAGGAAAGCTTTCATGGACGTCAAGTGAAGAAAGTATTTCCAAAACAAGGTGATGGGTAAGTGGTGTTAAATGCTGCTTAAGAGGCTGAGAATTAACTAACTGGACTTAGAAATGTGATGGTTGTTGGTGATCTTGACACACTTTGGTGACATGGTAGAAACAGAAGTTCATGGTAAGGAAGATGCCTGCAATGCGGGAGACCGGGGTTTGATCCCTGGGAAGATCCCCTGCAGAAGGGAGTGGCTACCCACTCCTGTATTCTTGCCTGGAGAATTCCGTGGACAGAGAAGCCTGGCAGGCCCCAGTCCATGATGTTGCAAAGAGTCAGACCGACTGAGCAACTAACACTCTTTATTTCGTCAGTTTGAGACGCTAGAACAAAAATACCGTAGACTGGGCAGCTTAAGCAACAGACGTTTATGTCTCAGCAGTTCTGGAAGCTGAAAAGTCAGAGACCAAGGCATGAGCAGATCCGGTGTCTGGTGAGGGTCTTCTTTCTGGATTGCAGTGGCCGTCTTCTTGCTGTGTCTTCACGTGGCAGAGAGAGAGAGAGAAGCAAGCTCTCTTGTGTCTCTTTATTTATCTGGCTGCACCAGGTCTTAGCTGTGGTGTGTAAGATCTAGTTCCCTGACCAGGGATTGAACCCAGGCCCCTTGCATTGGGAGCGAAGAGTCTTAGCCACTGGACTACCGGGGAAGTCCCTCAAATCTCTTCTTATACAAGCAGTAATCCCAACATGAAGGCTCCACTCTCATGACCTAATTCCTCCCAGAGGCTCCATCTACAGATACTGTCACATTGGATATTAGGGTTGCAACAAATGAATTTGGTGGCAGGGACAGGGTAGGTGGGACACAAACATTCAGCATAGCGGGGTAAATTCAAGAGAAAACAGGGAGAAGTAGGAAACAGTGAATACATATAACTATCTGTAGGCATTGTGTGTGTGAAAAGTAGTTCCCATTGTTCTATTTACAAATGAGTGAATAATACATTTTTCTGTTTTTACCTCTTCAAAAAGCCCTAAATTATGTTGTCACTTTTGTTTGATGCCACAGTAGATCCTAAATACGAAAGCAGTTCCCCATACGTTATGTAAATGCTCAAAATAGAATAAAAAGGGAACTTAAGAAAGTCTCAAGGTCTCTTTTCAGCCCAAGTATATACAAGTGGCACTAGTCTACTTCTTGTCTTCTAAAGATATAGAAAAGTCAATAGGACAGATGCAAGTGAGAATTTGCATTCATATAAGCTGCCCTCCCCCCATGTCACATGTGGTTAACTTCTGATGATGTTGAATATTTTGGGGTCTCTTTCTGCCGTCTCACTTTTCACCCTCCTGGAGCTTGAGTTAGCAGAGTACATCACTTCTCTGCCCACTCCACCCTGCATTCACTCAAAACTAAAACAATTTGGGAAGAAGTCCATTTAAAACTCATTCTTCTGGTGCCTCCCTGGTGGTCCAGTGACTAAGACACCACACTTCCAATGCAGGGGGCCTGGGTTCAATCCCTGGTCAGGAGCTGGATCCCACGTGCCACAACTTAGAGTTTGCATGCCACCACTGAGACCCAGTGCAGCCAGATAAATAAATACAAATATTTTAAAAATAGATCTTTTAAAAAATACAGTAATCCATTTCATGTTATGTACGTGTGTGTGTGTCTACACTGTCAACAAATTCTAAGACTTTTTCAAACACCCCATTGGTGTTTTTTTAATTATTAAGTATGTCATTTTATGATCACTCTTCCATTTACAAATGTCTTTCCCATCAAACTTTTGCCATCACAATACTGCCTACCAAAGGCTGCTATTGTCTCGGCTGTTCCTTTTGCATGGTCATACATACACAGGCTTAACGACATCCCCATGAATTTCCTTTGTGATTGATTGTTGTATTGGTCTGTATTGTTCTTATGACCATAGTGATTATCCTGTTAACTTCATAATGGTTTGTTAGCCTAATTCTTAAAATTTTCACTGATTTCCACCCATGAATGGATAAAGAAGATGTGGTACATATATACATTGGAATATTACTCAGACATAAAAAAGAATGGGATTGGATCATTTGTAGTGAAGTGGATGAACCTAGAGTCTGTCATACAGAGTAAAGGAAGTCAGAAAGAAAAACAAATACTGTATGTTAAGGCAGATATGGAATCTAGAAATATGGTACAGGTGAGCCTATTTGCAGGGCAAGAGTGGAAATGCAGATATAGAGAACTGAAATGTGGACACAGGGAAGGGGAAGGGAAAAGTGGGCCCAACTGTGAGAGGAGCATTCACACACACACACACACACACACACACACACACACACACTAGCATGTGTGAAATAGCTAGCTAGTGGGAAGCTGCTGTGTACCAGGGAGAGCTCAGTTCGGTGCTCTGTGATGACCTAGAGGGGTGAGAGGTGGGGGTTGGGAGGGAGACTTCACAGGAAGGGGTATATATATACATATGGCTGATTCATGATGTTGTACAGCAGAAACACAACATTTTAAAGCAATTATACTCCAATAAAAACATTTTTTTCACTGATCTCAAGTATACTGTGCAAAGCCAGTTAAGTCGACCCAAGACATTTCTTATAGTTCTTTGTTGAGTGTTATTTGATCCTGCGTGTAATTTTAGAGATGTTTCTGCTTCCTGTTTTATGTTACACAGAAGTTTTACCTCCCTCCTCCCCCACACATTGCGAGAACCTTTAACCACGAGGGCTGTGTTGTTCCATGAACCACTTCCTCTTGAGGAGGGCTTTCATTGCATTTTGAAAAAAAAACTACACAGCAGGAATTGGGTAAAATGCAATATTATCTGTTATTTTGCAGTTGTACCATACATTGCTGCTTCACGATCTCCACCAGCATTTGTGAGCACCTGGATTCCGCACTACTACATACTCCATACCAAGTGTGATTCCTATCACCAACAGATTTTTAAAGAATTATCTCCTCTCTTGTATCTATAGTTGTAGTATGTGGGCTGGGGCTTCCCTGGTGGCTCAGTGATAAATAATCCATGGACCACATGGTTTGATCCCTGAGTTAGGAAGATCCCCTGGAGAAGGAAATGGCGGCCCACTCCAGTATTCTTGCCTGGGAAATTCCATGGACAGAGGAGCCAGGCAGGCTATGGTCCATGGAGTCACCAAAGAGTCAGACAGACTGAACGGCTAAACAGCAACAATGTGTGGGCTGGGTTTTTTTTTCCCTCAAAAAAATAAACACAGCCAGTTGGGTTTTTTTAATTTAAAAATAATAAAAATATAAATCAAATTGCTACTGAAAGAACCTCAGATTTTCCAACTTTCTTTCTCATGAATTCTGTTAAAGTTATACTTTAATTCTGGCAATCTAGCTATAGACTTACACACCACTTCACTTGCACAATAGTGCATGATACACGATAGTACACGGTATATGATCGTGCTACAACCAGGGTGAATCTTGAGCACAAGTATT
Source organism: Madoqua kirkii (assembly GCA_006408675.1). Taxonomy (NCBI): domain Eukaryota; kingdom Metazoa; phylum Chordata; class Mammalia; order Artiodactyla; family Bovidae; genus Madoqua; species Madoqua kirkii. Next base: position 15,192 of record SJYC01046815.1, on the reverse strand, counting down.
TCAGTCCACTTACACGAGATGTCTAGAGTAGCCAGATGCGTAAACAGAGAAAGTAGGGTGATGGCTCCTAGGATTCGGGGCTGGGGTGGGAGGGATGGGGAGCTACTATTTAATGGGTATGAAATTTCAGTTGAGGAAGATGAAAAGGTTCTGGAAATGAATCATGGTCGTGGTTGCACACCAATATGAATGTCACAGCAATCCTACGAATTACATGTTAATCTCTTCATTTTACGGATGAGAAAACTGACCCAGGGAGGCTTAAAAACCTGTCCAGGTTGTTGTTGTTGGCCTCTGGATTTACCGATAGGGTTGCCAAGCGCAGTGGATAGCAAGGCTCTCCATGAGGTATGCTGACATCCATGAAAGCTGGATTCCAAATGGTCAGTAGGGTTATATGAAGGATGAGTGGACAGAGGAGGATGCTACGTGAAGGGAATAGTGTGTACCAAGACAGAGAGAATGTTTAAAAGCCTGTTCAGACAGTGTCAAGGGCCCTGATGGGTAAGAGTTGAACCTTGAAGAGTAGGTTGGGGCAAATTACGAAGGACTTTAAAAGATGTGGCGAGACTTGAACTTTCCCCACTTCATCGTGCTCAGCCACGGAACAGGAGATTGAAACATTCAGATTCCCATTTCAAATTCGAAATGATAGTGATGGGACTTGATGAGGAATCCTGGAGGCTTGATGAGCTGATGAGAGTCTCAACAATGAGGATGAAGGAAAGGAAAGCTCTCTGCAGGAACCACCAACAGGATTTTTTTTTTTTTAGACTGATGGGGGTGGAAAAATGGGAAGAGTCTGGGGACTATGCCAGGGTTTCTAAATTAGGCTAATAGATGGATAATGACCAATAGTCAAGCTAGGGCATATAGGAGGAGAATGCACCAGAGGGGGAAGAATGATGGAAAAGCTTATGGAATATTGAACGGGCTGTTTTAGGTGAGTCACTCAGGTCCAAAATCATGGCTGGAATTTCTCATCCAAGTGGCAATGAAACCCGCGTCCAAACTGAGTTCAATAGACAAGGTTAACTTTGCCATAGATATAAACAGATGTCCTATTAAGCAATATATAGATATATATTTACATATATATGTTATATAATATAAATATATTTATATTATATAACATAATGTACAACATGAATATATATTAGAATACTATCAGGATACGCCTTTTCCTGCACTCTGGAGATCCGACTGACATGTAACACTAAGGCATCGACATAATGATATGGTATATGAATATACTGTGAAACAGTCATCACAAGTTGCATTAACACCTCCTAGAGTCACCGTGTTTTCTTACAGGCAGATTTTTAAAAATATGCATATTTAAAGCTTCTATAGGAAATGTATATATGTGGAGAAGAAAAACTGTCTAGATAAAAACAGGCTTAGAAGTTTGAGCCTTAGGGAAAGACAGAGCATTAGGGAAAATGCCACCGTCATTCAGGGACTCTAAGGCAGAACTTCGGCCTGAATGTACAGCCTCAACCACCCCATCCCACTCCTATCCGACTCTCTGTGCCCTCCCCTCTCCCTCCCCAAAAAAACCCCAGCAAAATCTATCTGATAAAGAATGATTCCAAATGTTTTTAATCAACAGTGTGTTGTTCTTCCCAAGACACAAAAGGAGTTCAGAGATGACATACTCACAAAAAGATGTTAATTCCACCCAGTCGCCATGTGCATGTTGCTTGTTTCACAATCCATTGCTTCACTAAGGCTCTCCCACCCCTTCTCTTTTGGCTGTTAACCCATACAACACTTTGAGTGCTCAGGGCTGGGTGTTTCCTTTCTCTTTTTTTACTCTTGATTTTGACCTTCAGGAAATAACAAATAGACATAGCCCTATTTTCTTGTGCATGTGTATGGATACTGTATATATCCATGGAACTCTGGTTCTGTTCATTCCAAAAGCAAGGTTTTCTTGTAGAGAAGATAAATAAATCTGGTTTGAATTTACACATTAATATATAGCTCTTAACGAAATGTTTCCGGATTCTCACCAAGGATAACAATGCTTTTAAACTGTGATCCTTTCAGCAACCTACTTTACTTATAACAAGATTTACGGAATAATTTTGATGTTAACTCCTTTAAATAATTCAATATCAACAGACTCTAGGGAAAAGGAATGAAAGGGCAGGGGGAAGATTTTTCTACTTTGATGAACATAGGGGGAGTCAGCAGAGGTCACAAGAATGGCCTGCTGTTTCGAGTTATTTCCACATTAGGTATATGATTCACCCTGGCATGTCCTCAACCTGTTCTGTTTTTTTAAAATTTTAATTTAATTTTTATTGTGTATTGGAGTATAGTTGATTTACAATGTTGCATTAGTTTCAGGTGTACAGCAAAGTGATTCAGTTATATATACATTCATTCTTTTTCAGATTCTTTTCCCATATAGGCTATTGCAGAATAGTCAGTGGAGTTTCTGTGCTCTACAGTAGGTTCCTGTTGGTTATCTATTTTATATGTAGTGGTGTGTGTATGCCTCTACCCATTCTGCATCGGTGGTGTCTACAGTCTGAGAATCTAAGGTGTTTGGGCTCAGTGGATATTTCTGACCCATCGATGCCACGTCTTAGCCACTGGGCCACCAGGGAAGTCCACAGGGTGGATGTCTGGAAGATATGCACTGATGGACTCCAGATGGTTTTTACAGCCCTCATTCCTTCTGATTTCTCAGTGTCAGTGCCGTCCTAGCTGTTTACTGCTAATATCAACCCGGCTTATAGATCAGTTCCTAGAACAAGGTTAAGTGCTAGACAGTGTCTTCATCGTTGTCATCATTACATCTCCGTACTTCAAGAACTGATTTTTTAAATCATTTAGGTCAGTTTTAAATGAGCAGAGTCAGTATGACAGAGGTCTTTTAGCTACATATAAAGGGACAGAGGGTTTAGTTAAATCCTGATTAACTAAAGCTATTAAATATGAAAAGGTATTATTGCTTAAGTATTAGTTTGAGGTTATAGTAAAGGGAGAACTATAAGTTTTCATGATAATTTATTCAAGGAAAGATAAATCCACCTTGACTTTGCCTATTTTAGCCAAATATTTTTTATTGACGTATAGTTGCTGTATGGTATTATGTAAGTTATAGGTATGTAGTATAGTGATTCACAATTTTAAGGGTTATACCTCATTTATAGCTGTTATAAAATAGTGGCTATATTCTCATGTCATGCAATATATTCTTGTAATTCACTTCGTACCAAATTGTTTGTACCTCTTACCCTGCACCCATATATTGCCCCTCCCCTCCTCTCTCTCCCCACTGGTAACCACTAATTTGTTCTCAACACCTGTGAATCTGCTTCTTTTTTGTTTTATCCACTAATTTATTGTATTTTTTTTAGATTCTACATATATGTGATATCATACAGTATTTGCCTTTCTCTGACTTATTTCACTTAGCATAATGCCCACCAAGTCCAAGGCTGAGTAATATTCCACTGTTACGTTTACCGCATCTTCTTTATACATTCATCTATTGATAGACACTTAGGTTGCTTCTGTATCATGGCAATTCAAATAATTTATTTTAAATACAAATACACACAAGTGTGTGTGCACAGATAATATTATTATGGTTACGTGAGAAAAAAACAAACCATTAGTGTTACATATATGATATCTACATAAAAAAGATCAGTAATGAGTTGATCATTGTTAAAGCTGGACAGTGGGTACATGAAGATAATTACATTATTTTCTCAACTTTTCTATGTATTTAAGTTTCATATAAAATGATGGAAACACAAACGCATGCATACACGCACATACATATTGTTTGGTTTAAATAATCCATGCTGATCTCATTCATTTGCCAGACTTCTTAGCCCAAACTGTAATGAGCACTAATTTTCTAGTGTTTTAGAGCATTTGCGACCCTTAGAAATTATCTGCAACAAAGCCCTCATCTTACAGACGAAACAGTTGAGTCTTTATTGCCAAACAACACATTACTAATTAAGCCTCGTGACCATGTCCCGTAATGTCCTAATCCAGCCTCACCAACAGTGTCAGGACCAGAGCAATTAGTTATACCTCCCAGGGCGTCCCTCCTCACACTTTATGTAAGCACTTTTTCCTTCACTTGGTTTAGGTAATAATGTAAAGGTTATAATGTAAAATACGTTTTATTTCCATCACTTATCATTTGATCATGTGGCCGTTTTAGTTCTAAGTGTGTGTCACCCTAATATTTCCAAATAAATGTGCTGAAAACTGCTGTTTCAGATATAAACTTGTAAAGCAAGGAATTTTTTGGTAAATTTGCTTACTTACACCTGACATCATTTTTGTGTTTGTTTTCAAGTGGAAATGAAGATCTCTGTGGCTCTGGTGCCGTTGCCCATGACCTGAGGCATTCTCTTTTTCCAGTCAGGGTGTCCTGCGTGGTTGTGAATTCCTGAATGTCACCCACTTGTCCAGCTGGCCCCAAGGAGACTAGTTCTATCTGGGAAAACAGTCCCATTGTCACTCTGAGACAGCTCCTAGAGTTCGGCTCAATCTTGGACCAAGCAAATTGCAGAGAGGTCAGGCATGGACGTGCAGGCTGAAGTGAACCTTCCTCTCCACAAGCTTTTCTTCTCAACTTACTTGCCCATTGATGGGCCTTTTGGAGGAAAAGAAAGAGATGGGACAATAAGGACCAGGCTTTTATTAGCTGTTTATACCTGGATTTCTTCCTTTTTCAGATGGGTGAGTCAAACGAAGATATAGACCAAATGTTCAGCAATTTGCTGGGAGAGATGGATCTCCTGACTCAGGTAAATTCTCCTTCTTAACTTTCAAATTAGAAAAAAAAAAAAAAAAAAGTTACTGAATTTGATTCTAATATGACAAGAGAGCTATCTTTCTAAAGACTGGAAATTGACAATGTTATATAGTCTTGCTCTAACTGTAGTAGGGGAAAGAAAGAAAGCTTTTTTCCTGATTGTACCCTTCTGAGTTCAGTTAACTGAATACATGGATCACACACGCATTCTGTTATGGCAGTTCTCATGTTCATGGTGTTCAAATACTTAGGAATACCAGTGGAGGAATTTTCCCCAAGCAAACCCTCTGCAACCACCACCCTCACTGAACAATTTGCCTGGCAGTTACCTTATGTAAAGGCTAATCCGCTAATGACTTTCTGCATAAAGCACTAAAATAAGAATCATCCAATATTCCTAAATAAGAAAGTCAGGGATCCCAAAGTTTTCTACAAAATAAATGGAGACTAACCTATTTTTTATGTTTATTTTAGAAAAATAAATCAGTACTGGTTAGCATCTACTTTATATGAAATTCAAGGAAGTTCAGACTCTGTGAAGGAAGAGAGAAAAGATGAGACAATAGGCTTAGAGAAAAGGGGTCCTGACTGAAAACCAGAGGGATGTTAGCCTCATTTCTGTAGCGCTGAGGACTCCTTTCCACCTGTGAAGGGGGCGAGTTTGATAACGTCTGTGTGTCTCTGTCCACTCACTTCTGCTCCATAGAGGAATGACTATCCTGTTTGGTCAGTTTGGGATTTTTGTAGTTGAGAATTGTTGCTATAACCTCCAGAGTAAGATGGGGGCCCCTCGGAGTGTCCTGGATCTGCCTTTACTGAGAGCCTTTCTGAGTTTTGATCCTTACTGTGCTCAGTCCAGTCACAGGGTTTGCTTGGCTAAAACTGATTAAAGGAGTTTCTTCCTAAAACTAGTTTCCTTTCTCTTCTTTCCCTCTCTGTTTTACTCAAAGCCTGTTACATCACACATTCATGGATACATATTTTGATAGAGAACTATTTATAATTTCTTTAAGTAGCCTGACATACTCCTGAGAAAAAATGAGTTGGTTCCCCTAATTGCAATGTTACACTTCCTAATTATAGTGTTTAAAAAGCAACTGGTTAATGAGTATTTGTGTGTGTGTGTGCACTTCCTTTCATTAATATTTGCTCCAGTATCTGCCCCATAGTTTCTCTACCAACCGTCCCTTTTCTTGGCAATTTTTGCAAGCTTATTCTGGTTTTTAGAATGAGTTCTGGGGTTGCAGTCACTCTTCCCTACATTTTATTCTTGATTCTAACTTGCTTTGGTTCATTTTTTTAAGCTTCTTGATTAATGGTCATTTTTTTCCTACTTATAAGTGAAAGTATCTCATTAATTTATTCTCAAAAATGTAGTGATTGCTTCTTTCAGAAATTTAAAACGTGAACAAGGATGTCACTACATCACATTAACATAAAAACATACCCTTACCGTCATGAAAACATTCATGACTAGGAACAGGTGAAATCACTTCTCAAACTAGGGATGTAAAAATATTTTTAAATATTAGCTTTTAAACCATACAAGAAGTCACTTTTTCACTTAAAAATAATGTTATTTACAAAAGTAGTAACTCACTATGTCTTCGTTTCTTTTGAGCAAGAGTTTTATTAAATAAGAGCAACAGCATTAACATTTTACTGTGTAATAAAAGATTGCATCCTGAACAGCTCTTTTCTTCAAGTGACTAAATATTCCTGTCTTTGATGGCATAGCTTAAGTCTTAATGAATTATATATACAGCGTATATGTCACAAGTACAGCATTGCCAGAAATTTTTTCTGTTGTTTATAAAAACAAACAACTTCATTCTCATCAGTTTCAGTTGATATGTTTTGTTTCAAAGTGTACTCTCTAGAATAATTTTTAACTTGTCATTTTCTGTTGGGAAAAAAATCACCTAAATTGTGCAAATAATACAGTTTTAGAAGACATGTTTAGAGAGAACAAGGGTAAACAACAGATGATTCTTTACTTAATGAATAATTTGCCCTGCAAAAATGTGAGTATCCTGAATAACTTTGGGTCTGGGGCTCTGTTTCCACAGAGTTTAGGAGTTGACATTCTCCCTCCTCCAGATCCTAAACCGCCCAGAGCTGAATTTAACTACAGTGTGGGGTTTAAGGATTTAAATGGTAAGCATCATCATTTCTTTTCTCGAGTAATTTGAAAAAATAGCAATGACTAAAATCTGTCAGAGTGTAATTCATAGCTCTAGAAAACTAGAAATACACTTCCTTAGTTCCACATATATTCTTTCTGAGATTTTAAAAATTGATTTCACTTAATTTTATGAAGTTATGTGCAAAAGAACACTGGCTTAGGAGGAAATAAACCCTTTTTACATAGTTAGGAGGTCCAAACTTCAGTCCAAGCGCTGTACATGGAACCATTGTTGTTCAGTGACTGAGTCATGTCCAACTCAGCGACCCCATGGACTGCAGTATGCCAGGCTCCTCAGTTTTCACTGTCACCTGGAGTTTGCTCAAATTCATGTCCATCAGGTTGGTGTCCATGATATCTAACCATCTCATCCTCTGCCGCACCCCCCTTTCCTTTTGCCTTCAGTCTTTTCCAGCATCAGAGTCTTTTCCAGTGAGTCAGCTCTTTGCATCAAGTGGTTGAGGTATCAGAGCTTCAGCAACAGCCTTCCAGTGAACATTCAGGGTTGAACCATAAGCATTAATGTAATAATATGCTGCATGGTGTTTGTGCTGATGATGTTGGGCAATAAATGATTTCCCCATGCTTTCTGATCCTTTGTTCCTGAGAAGGCTGTATTTCCCCCATTCCCATTTCCTCACTTTCGTTCACGTTGCACACAGCAGCTAGCTTTCTCTTCCTCATCATCACTCCCACCCTGCTCACCCTTTGTTCATCACCCTCACCATCCCGTGACTGCCTGATCAGCCACGTGTGGACCCAGCTCGATTCACAGCCCTGGCTCCCTGGATGCACATGATCTCACAGTAATCTCACACGTGGAAGAAATTCCAGCGAAACCATCCTCCCTCCCCCTCACTCTGAAAATCCGGGTCTGCCATTTCCTTTAAGAGTTAACTCCCAGGACTTCCCTGTGGTGGAGTGGTTGAGACTCCTCCCAAGGCAGTAGGCTGAGGTTTGATCCCTGGTCAGGGAACTAAGATCCCACAAACCATGTGGTGCAGTAAAAACAAAACAAAACAATACTTAACTGCTAGTATTAATGTATAGAAAGTCTTGAAAACAACAAGAGAAAATTCTTTAAAAAAAGAATTAACTTCCAACTCACTGTCTTATGAAGTCTTTACCAGTTAATCCCAATTTTTCAAAAACATTTCTTTCACTCTTAACGCCCTTTGTGCTTTGTTTCCTGCTGTTGTTCTTTTGAGATGTGAGAGTTCCTGTGATTGGATGGTGTGCCCACAGAAACTCTATCCTCACCCCAAACCTCAAGGCACATTAAATAAATCCCAGTTGGTGGAGACTGACTCTCTTTCAAGTATATTCATTAGTGTTGCTCTGTTTGCTGCTGTCCAAAGACCTGGGAGAACTTTCCATCCATTTCCAGCCTCTCCCATCCCCTACTTTGTAAAACTAAGATCTTGCACCAGAATGCACAAGAATTTCCTACATAGGCATCCAATCAGCACTTGTATTTGCCTTTATAGGTGGCCTGTGAGGATGCTCATGTAGGGAAGGCATCTGCTTCCCTTTCTTTTTTTTGGAGGGTGGGGGAAGGAAAGGATATTTTCAGCTTTATTGAGGCTAAATTGATGAATAAAACTGTATGATACCTAAAGTGTACAACGTGCATATTTGATGTGCATATACATTGTGAAAACATTGCTTTACAGAAGAACTGGTACTTTAGAATGACTTTCATTTAGTTTTTCCAGGTACACATCATTATCTTGTTCATGAATGTGATTTTCCCTATCAGAGTCCTTAAATGCACTGGAAGACCAAGATTTAGATGCTCTCATGGCAGATCTGGTAGCAGACATAAGTGAAGCTGAGCAGAGGACAATCCAGGCCCAGAAAGAGACCCCTCAAAAGCAGCCTCCTTCAGCACCCCTGTGTGTGCCAAGTTTCAGTGGCACAGCCTCCCTTGGTTTTGGAGCAAATGCTGCAACCAGTCAGTATGATGATGACTTACCACCTCCACCAGTTGACCCAGTGTTAGACCTTCCGCTGCCACCACCCCCTCCAGGACCCATCTCTCAGGTAAGTCCATGGGGTCAGGACTCTTGACCTCTGCCACGCATGGTCTCTAACTTTCTTCAAAGTGACGGTTCTGTTCGTAAATGTGTATGCCCAGGGCTCTAAGATTCAAAAAAACAAGGATCCCAGATGTGTTCATTGCAAAGTCAGATATAAAAAGCCTGTGAAAGGACACGTTGGTGAGTATAAGGAACTTATTACGGCCATCTTCAGGAATCATTACAGTTTGGCTAAAGTCTGCATTTGTATGTGGCTTTTCCTGATAATGCTCAACGTTTTGGGGGTCATATTTGATTAACTTGGTATGAGCTGTGGAAATGATTTACACATTGCTGTGTCCCTGATCCTTGCCCAGTACATAAAGAATAGAAGGCTTTCCTTACATATTTCTAAATTGAACTAAATGGAATTTTGCTGAATTTGACAGCCTTGTTCATTGACCTTCACTTGTAAGGTCAAAGTTGAAAGGGCTGTTATGGATAAGCAGGGGTAAGTGTTTGATATTAATAGATATCTGGGAAGTTCATATTGTCATTATTTGGGATGTCAGTTTATATCCCTCATCAATGCAAAAAGGGTGCTTTAAGGATTTTGCTTAGGGAAAGCCACTTTTAAAATATTTTAGAGAAATAACCTAGCTCTATTTCCTGTGGCTCTCACATTTATTGTACCTAGGTACCGTGAAAATCCCTATAGTATCTTTTGGATGAATAAATATGAAATATAAAGAAACATCAAATACTACTCATTGCTGTATTGTGTGATTCTTGTATAAAAATTATTTGAAAATTGGTGATCCATTTAGAACAGAGGCTCTTTTTTCCTCCAGTTTATTGAGATATAATTGATGTATAATATTATAGAAGTTTCAAAGGGCCTGGTTGAGTCCAAAAAACTTTTCAGAGAGAATTTTGTACGTTTATATTATTTACAGCAAGATGCAGTAACATAGCGCTTCCCTAGTGGCTCAGCAGTAAAGAATCTGCCTGCAAGTCGGGAGCCGCAGGAGACGTGGGTTCCATCTCTGGGTTGGGAAGATGCCTTGGAGGAGGGCATGGCAGCCCACTCCAGTATTCTTGCTTGGAGAATCCCATAGACAACAGAGCCTGGTGGGCCAAGTCCATGGGGTGACAAAGAGCTGGACACGACTGAAGCGACTTAGCGTGCACATATGCAGTAACATAAGACTTCCCTGGTGGCTCAGTGGTAAAGAATCCAGCTGCCAGTGCAGGAGACGCAGGTTCGATCCCTGGTCTGGGAATATTTCCCAAAGGACATGGCAACCCACTCCCGTATTCTTGCCTGGGAAATCCCACAGACAGAGGAGCCTGGCGGGCTACAGTCCTTGGGATCACAAAGAGTCAGACACGACTTATTATCTTTTGGATGAATAAATATGAAATATAAAGAAACATCAAATACTACTCATTGCTGTATTGTGTGATTCTTGTATAAAAATTATTTGAAAATTGGTGATCCATTTAGAACAGAGGCTCTTTTTTCCTCCAGTTTATTGAGATATAATTGATGTATAATATTATAGAAGTTTCAAAGGGCCTGGTTGAGTCCAAAAAACTTTTCAGAGAGAATTTTGTACGTTTATATTATTTACAGCAAGATGCAGTAACATAGCGCTTCCCTAGTGGCTCAGCAGTAAAGAATCTGCCTGCAAGTCGGGAGCCGCAGGAGACGTGGGTTCCATCTCTGGGTTGGGAAGATGCCTTGGAGGAGGGCATGGCAGCCCACTCCAGTATTCTTGCTTGGAGAATCCCATAGACAACAGAGCCTGGTGGGCCAAGTCCATGGGGTGACAAAGAGCTGGACACGACTGAAGCAACTTAGCGTGCACATATGCAGTAACATAAGACTTCCCTGGTGGCTCAGTGGTAAAGAATCCAGCTGCCAGTGCAGGAGACACAGGTTCGATCCCTGGTCTGGGAATATTTCCCAAAGGACATGGCAACCCACTCCCGTATTCTTGCCTGGGAAATCCCACAGACAGAGGAGCCTGGCGGGCTACAGTCCTTGGGATCACAAAGAGTCAGACACGACTTAGCAGCTGAGCACAACTTTCAGTTAGACAACACGATCAGTCTTAACCGCTGGACAGCCAGCAAGTACCAGTACAGTCTTATATCAACAGAAGGTGACTAAGGCGCTAGCAGCGCTGGGGATACTCACTCGCTTGTGTGACCAATGGACTGTGTTGACGTCTTACGTTTTACAGGAAGAAGAAGAAGCTCAAGCCAAGGCTGATAAAATAAAACTGGCATTGGAAAAACTGAAGGAGGCCAAGGTCAAGAAGGTAAACTATGAATCACTTTTGCATGGGATAGTCAAATTAACAATTTCTTCATACGCTTAAGGGTACAAAAGTTTTACATTCAAGTGGTACTTTCCAATACGATGTATTTTTTTTTAACTTAAGGACAAAGATAAATTATTTTTTCCGTGACATCAGTTGCTCATTTGTGATTGATAAATAGGGAACCTATGTTGTGTTAGTGTAGAAGTGTCTACCCCCAGGGCTCCCTCCCTGAGGATGCCCCTGGGCTCTGCTCACTCTTGGGTAGGGCAGGTGGCATCCTCTTCTGGGCCCATCTCAATTTGCTTAGAGTTCAGCTTCCACTGACATCACCTCATTTCCACAGTTGCGTTTGTGCATGTTATATACCCCCTGGGGCAGCCCCTAGACTGCCCCGGGTGTCCGAGTTCTCCCCTGAAGTTCCAAATGTTCTTCTGGCTGGTGCTGTGTATTTAAAGTTGTGTAGGTTTTGAGTCACCTGCCCCAACCCTGTGGTCCCAATAAGCGTGTAATTTATTGTGCATTTTCTGTAGGTTTTTCCAGAGACACATTTATTGTTTTGTATCAGAAGCACACATATTTAACCTCAGTAAAACCATCTGTCTAATAATAAAGTGTTAATAATAGTTAATTTGGTAAATTAAGAGAAAGATAAAGTCTCACCTCGACCCCTGAGGCATATGCTTTGACTGAGACTCATTAGGAGCTTTTTTGGTTACGGTTGGGTGAATCATTCTGTTCCTGGAGGGCATTTGATTTTATGTTCCTGCAGCCTCTCTCATGGTTCTTTGAATGAAGGAGTTCAACACATGCTGCTTGATGTTTAATAAATATTCCTTCATGACCCCGGGGTCCAGACAGTCTCGGTTCATCTGTGAGCACGTTTCCAGATCAGCCTGGTTCCTTTCATTTCGAGCACGCACGCACCGTCTCAGTATTTCCCTGCCTGTTCTCTGTGTGTAATTACATTCTGTGGTCGGTTGCTGAGCTGCTGCCTCTGAGGGGGCCGCTTCCTTCCCCGCCTCGTGCTCTGTGAACCCCTGGTTTAGTCCAGCCCCCCTTCTGCTCAGCCCGGGCCGCCAGAGCTCGCCACTCCGGTCTCTGTCTCAGGAACCCAGAGAACTGCTTCCCCCTGGTCCTCTCCCTGAAAACCTCCAGCACCTCCTTCCTCTTCCTCGTGATGTTGCCACCCACTGCGGAGAAGCAGAAGCGATCCAAAGAAAGGTTCTACCAGCTCCGAACACACTGGCCTCCTGCCCGCCTGCGCCTCCGGCAGCTGGTCCGAAGTCTTGTCCCTCCGGATGGCCCATCGTGTTTCTAAAACCAGGCTCCTTCGTGTGCTTAACTGGAGATGAAGAGGACAGGGACGAGCGAGCAGGATTTCCTGCTGGAGACCAGAAGCCAGGGAAAGTTGCCGTAATTCAGCTGAAGTGAATTGTGGCGGCAGCAAGAAGCAGCACCTGCCTCTGGTCAACAAAGTATATGTGAAACAGAAGCCTCTCTGATCAGGGGAGAGGGAAGAAAATTAAGAAGCCAAGGTGTTTATTTTTTTCTGACTTGAGGTACTCGAGCCTTATTTCTAAAAATAAAAGGCTGTGTGGCACAGATAATGTTTTAAAAATAACTGAGTCATACTCATCCATTAACAAAGTTAATAAGGTATACTAACACATAATCTACAGCATGTTTTATAAAGGCTGGAAATCAAGTTGACCTGAAGTACTCTGTCCTCAAATATTCTGCTGGGTGTTGTCATCTTTTTGGATCAGGAATGATGTCGTAGTTTGTGGTGCAAAGCTTTTAGAACTGGAAAGAGTATCGACTCACTCATTGACTGTACTTGTTTCTTTGTGGTAAAGAATCTGCCTACCAGTGCACGAGAAGCAAGAGGTGTTGGTTTGATCCCTGGGTGAGTAAGATCCCCTGGAGGAGAGGACGGCACCCCACTCCAGTATTCTTGCCTGGAAAACCCCATGGTCTTTACTACAATGGATCAGAAAGGGGAAGTCTTTTCATTCTGGAATCATTTTGCCCTATATGATATGGTATTGACGTGAAATGGGGTCACAAGGAGTCGGACATGACTGAGCGACTGAACTAAACTGATTGATATGGAAAGTACTCAGCTTGTTACATCAGTAACAGTGCTATAGGGTGCCATGTGCTGATACAGGACTAGCCTTCAGCTTGGAAATGGGAAGAAGGCTGTGAAGAAGAATCAGCATGGTTTCTTTTCGTTAAACGTCACCTGCCTTCTCTTGGTTTTTTCCCTAAGTTTCATGATTGTGGACATTTGTAACTACATGTGGGTTAAATTTAGTTTGCAGTTTCTGCCAAAAGAAAAACCAAAACCAAGCCCTTTCCATCATTGCATCATTGTCAAACTATGCGGTTTGCTTTTTTTCTCTCTTTAAAAACAAAAGATAACACCAAGCTATGTTTTAGTTTGTCAAGAATTCCTAAGCAAGAAAAAATGTGGTCAAAAGTCATTGATTTTCCCATCGGGAACATTGTCCTCTAATCCTAACATTGGTAGGGTTTCTTAGGACCCGTAGCTACTTCGTAGCAATAATCCTCAGCAGAGAGCAATGGGTATGCCTTCTATGGAAAATAAGCCATGGTCATTCCGATATTTGAGGAATTTGTTTTTCCAGGCACCCCTCCAAGTGTGATTTCTCAGGTCAGATGAATGGTTTTTGTGGGGATTTTTTGGCCATGTGGTATGACATATGGGATCTTACTTCCCCGACCAGGGATTGAACCCTGTAACCAGCAATGGAAGGGTGGAGTCTTAGGCACTGAACTGCCAGGAAAATCCCCAGATGCATGTCTTTGACACTGTGTATTTATTTGAGCCTGTTGTGTTAAATACATCAAAAGATGAACAAACAATAGAAACAAAGTGTCCAACTCGAAGTTTCTGGGCTACAGGTTTCAAAGGGAAAAAAAGTATTCTTTGGCCAAGCCTGGAATAAAAGCCTAATTCGGATGGCCTCAGGAGGAGGAAAGGCACTTTACTGCCCCAGGGTTTGCATTTGAGTCTCCTGAGCGCAAGTGGGGGAAGGGAAGATAGTAGGTGTGCTTCAACATGTGGTCTTTGCCTGCTCCCCACCCAGATGCTTATCACCACCCACGCCCTTGGTTGCTCTCAGTAACTCTGCACAGCAGTCCGCAGGAACTGTGTGTGCCCGTCACCATTCACTGCGCAGTGTCTTCAGGATCCGACTGGGTGGGAGAGAGTCCAGCGAGGCAGTTTACCTGCTGCTCAGAATATGGCCCAGACTTTAGGAGAGGAAGAAATGTTGCCAGTTGTATGACTTCTCTTTCCATTCTGTCTAAATACTTGTTATTTATTTATTTTTAAAATGTATTTATTTATTTGGCTGCACCAGATGTTGGTTGCTGCACACAGCATCTTCAGTCTTTGCTGAGGCATGCGGGCGTCTTTAGCTGTGGCATGAGAACTCCTGTTGTGGCACGTGGGATCTAGTTCCCCAACCAGGGATCAAACCTGTGCCCCTGCATTGGGAGCGTGGAGTCCCAGCCACTGGCCCAGCAGTGAAGTCCCAATACTTTTTAAATAATGATACGCTTCCTATGTGCGTAACCAGGACCAACCTTAGACAAACAATAGGCAGAACTTGTCTCTATCTCCCACTTCTCTTTTCAAGCTAGAATAGAAATTTGAGCAAGAGTGTCTGGGGGTCCTGGGTGACGATGTTGCTTCAGGAATTCTCTGCTGGCGGTGTGTGGAGCAGCTTCAAACACTGCAGGCTGGAGGTTGGATGGGGATGGTCTGGAAAGGGAAAGACAATCCCATGTGGCAGAGATAGACTCTGAATTAGGGGAGACCAGTGATTTTGG
>SJYC01046814.1:0-22974 GCA_006408675.1 Madoqua kirkii | reverse complement strand
CATTTTTCACTTTCACGCATTAGAGAAGGAAACGGCAACCCACTCCGGTGTTCTTGCCTGGAGAATCCCAGGGACAGGGGAGCCTTGTGGGCTGCCACCTATGGGGTCGCACAGAGTCAGACACGACTGAAGTGACTTAGCAGCAACAGCAGCAGCAGTTATCTCACAATTTCATTCAAAGTTATCTACCCAATTACTGCCTAATTGTCCTCCTTCCAGACAGGGTAGAGGGCTATTTAAGGTAGTAAAAAACCCAAATACAAAAAGGGAGCAATGGCTGACCACTACCACTATATCATAGGCTCATCTGCCATGTTTTTTTACGGGAAATAAGTTGAAGCCCTGAGACTGAAGGATAGACATGACAGAGATGTTATAGAGTGACATCATGTAAGAATTAGGAATTTCTAAAACCAATCAGAAGTCTGAAGCATTGTGTTAGCTCAGTACCAACTTATTTCTATGTTGGAAACTCTGATGTCTTGCGTCTGAAAAAATGCTTTCTCTTGTTACATCAGAAAGGTTTTTTGAAGACCATGAAAATGTTGTTGAAATCTTATCAGACTGGACAAGAGACACAGAAAATAAACTGTTATTTTTGGAGAAAGAAGAAAAATACGCTGTATTTAAAAACCCCCAGGTAAGATAATTTGTATATTGTTAAACTGTATAAAATATCCATTCTGTAATGTCAGCTGTGTCCTCACAAGACAGCTCACAAAATTTCACATTATTCATTATCTCACAAAATATCACAAATGTATTCCTTTCAAAGAAATACAGACTCAACGCTTAGGGGGCAGGACAGGGGCCCCTCGTGCCCACGTGGGCCTGCCTCTCTGGGGTAAAGTAGGTTGGGGCGGTACAACCTTACTGTCCTAATTAGAGCGACTTTGTTGATGAAACAGCTGAGTCTCTGTCAGTTTCTCAGACCAGTTGGCATTGGGAAAGTGCCTCTTCCCAGTTACCTGTGGCTGTTCATCCTAAAAATTTGCCAGGTGTTCAAACGAACGCATGAACCTCAGCTGTAACCCAAAGAGTTGTCTTTTCCCAGCTGTGCTAACATGTAGCCCCCACTGTGCGAAGACCAGTGGGGCCCGAAACCAGAATAAGAAGTGTGAGCCTGGGGTCTGTGTCTGGAGAGGGTGACCCACCTTGGTATTAACATTAGCCAACCTTCTTGCCAGGAGCCCCAAAGAATGTCTTTTTCAGAGAACGTGTTGTGAAAACAAATTATCCCCACTGTGCGAAGACCAGTGGGGCCCAAAACCAGAATAAGAAGTGTGAGGCCTGGGGTCTGTGTCTGGAGAGGGTGACCCACCTTGGTATTAACATTAGCCAACCTTCTTGCCAGGAGCCCCAAAGAATGTCTTTTTCAGAGAACATGTTGTGAAAACAAATTAAGGTCACCTGCTTGCTGTATTGCTGTTCATTTCTTTTTATAAACATCTTTTATGTTTCTGACTTCAAAATTAATACCAGTTTATTGGAAAAAACCTGAAAAGTAGAAGAAAGGAAATTTAAGTATTTTCACAGTTCAGTGATCATCACTATTGATACTTCAGGCAATTCTCGTTCCCTTGTTCAGTTTCTTAACCGAAACTTGGTAGTGGTGGTGGTTCATTTAGTTGCGTGAGTAAGAAGCAGAGACGGAACCACAGGGGCATGCTTCCCCTTGGGTGCTGAAGGGCACCAGCCACCATGGGGGAGAGTGACCTCATGGTCTCTCCCCTCCTTTCCAGCCTCCCTCTCCTGCCAGGTTCATCTCTGACCATCCGTGACCAGGCCCAGCTGGAAGGAAAGTCACACAGGCATCACATTTACAACCTCCAGAAGGGGCTTTTATTTTATTTTTTATTGATTGATTTTACTTATTTGGCTACGCTGGGCCTTAGCTGCAGCATTACAGATCTCAAATGGGCCTCCTGCTTTGGAAGGGTGGAATCTTAACTTCTCAGGCACCAGGGAAGTCCCTGGGAGGGGCTTCTCCTTTAAAACAAAGTCCTCTCTCGACTTCGGTGCCCAGAGCCCCTGCCCAGCCAATGTGGGCGTGTGTATCAGTCAGGGTTGGAGACGTGAACACAGCCTGAGGATCCCAGTGGCTTCTAGCAGCGGACATCTCCTCTTGCCAGGGCCTGCAGGTCAGCAGGTCCTCTGTCCCTGGCTCCACAGTGTGAGCCAGATCAAGAGTTCCACGTGCCTCTTACTGTCCTCAGACCAGCAGCCACCTGTGAAACACTCTCCTCCTGGGGAAGGGCAAGCGTGCTGAAGAAACTGTGGAGAAACACCCTGCCACCTCTCAGGCCCTCTGCTCCCGTGGACCCACATTCTGCTGGCCCAAGCAAGTCCCGTGGCCAAACCGAGCATCAGGTGGCAAGGAGGTGCGCTCCAGCCATCCCGGGGGGTGGGCACTGCACAGTCACTGGCTGACAGGCATCAGTGAATTCTGACACAGGACGGAAGAGAGGACTTGGGGTGATGGTCTGGGCTGCGTCAGCTGTGCCCCAGCTCTAGCCAGGCTGGTTGTTCACTAGTGCCCTAGAGATTCCCAGTAATTTTTTTAATTGAAGTATGTTAATTTATAATGTGTTAGATTCAAGTGTACAGGAAAATGATTTGGTCATACACACACACACATACACATGTATATTCTTTTTCAGATAATTTTCCATTACAGGTTAATAGAAGATACTGAGTAGAGATCCCTGAGCTGTACAGTAGGTCTTGGTGTTCACCTCTTTTATACACAGCAGTGTGTGTATAATCCCAGGCTCCTACTTTCTCGCTCCCCTTGCCCCCATTCTCCCGTTGGCAACCATAAATTGGTTTTCTGTGTCCATGAATCTATTAATATTTCTGTTTTGTAGATAAGGTCATTTATATCATTATTTTAGATTCCACATATAAATGATATCATATATTTCTTTCTCTTCTGATTTACTTAATGTGATAATCTCTGGGTCCACCCATGTTGCTGCAAATGGCATTATTTCATTCTTTTTATGGCTTAGTGGTATTCCATTGTATTTATGTACCACATCTTCTTTATCTGTTCATCTGCCCATGGACATTCAGTTTGCTTCAAAGAGCCCCAGTGTTGAACCACCCCTGGGCCTTTGTCCATTCTGTTCCTCCTAACCTGAATGCTCTCTTTATTTCTTTTCCTCTCTCTGAATATGAACATCTTTCAAGGCACAGTTACAACTTTGACCTACTCTGTGAAGTCTTCCTTGATCATCTCAGGCCACAGTAATTTCCTCCTCTCTGCAAACTTACAGAACTTGGTTCATTTTTAATTTGTGCAGTCTTATACAGCTCCTCCACTTATAGATATATAGCCATCTACTTACATTTATCTTCTCAGTGTGATAAAATGATTCTTAAAACAGTGATACTTTACATGTGAAAAGTACAAATATTTACTCATGGATTGATAAGTGTTTGCTTGATTGACTCATTATTCCAACAAGGTGATTTTAAATAATGGATTTGCTGTTTCTTTCCTATCCTGCTGCTCTCAAAGCTTGCATTTTCAGAAGCTGCGAGAAAGAGGGCCGGACTGCAGCTGAAAGTCTCATTTCCCATTTTAAAGTTCCTTTATTTTTCAGCTCGTATTGTACCTAACAGAAAATGGGACTATTAAATTCTGCCATTTGCTAAACACCCCCCCAACATTCTCACCCAAGAGCAGTCAGTCTTTCTAAGGTTTGCCCTGCATGATCTCCAGCTTGGAATTTCATTAAAGCAAAAGCACAGTATAGTGCTACCACCTGGAAGGGGAAAAGGTATTCAGAAGCTAAAAAAGTGAGAGGGTTCTCAGAAAAGATAATGGCTTCACAATACCCTCATAAAATGAGACCCTTTCTAGTTCAGAATGGAGAAGGAAATGGCAACCCATTCCAGTATCCTTGCCTGGAAAGTCTCATTGACAGAGGAGCCTGGTGGGCTGCAGCCCATGGAGTCTCTGAGAGAGATGGGAATACCCGACCACCCGACCTGCCTCTTGAGAAATCTGTATGCAGGTCAGGAAGCAACAGTTAGAACTGGACATGGGACAACAGACTGGTTCCAAATAGGTGATGCTTTTGAACTGTGGTGTTGGAGAAGACTCTTGAGAGTCCCTTGGACTGCAAGGAGATCCAACCAGTCCATTCTGAAGGAGATCAACCCTGGGATTTCTTTGGAAGGACTGATGCTGAAGCTGAAACTCCAGTACTTTGGCCACCTCATGCGAAGAGTTGACTCATTGGAAAAGACTCTGATGCTGGGAGGGATTGGGGGCAGGAGGAGAAGGGGATGACCGAGGATGAGATGGCTGGATGGTATCACTGACTCAATGGACGTGAATCTGAGTAGACTCTGGGAGTTGGTGATGGACAGGAGGCCTGGCGTGCTGCGATTCATGGGGTCGCGAAGAGTCGGACACAACTGAGCGACTGAACCAAACTGAACTGAGCTACTAACACTTAACTATAGTTTAGAAAGGCTCTTGCCCTGTCTGTCCTGCAGAGAGTGACACATGCCCTCCTTTTCTCAAATGATGACGACACACACATGCTCTGCAGTGTTCCTCACGTTCCTCTCCCTTCTTTCAATGTATACACGATCACATTTTTCCGGGGCCCTGAAGCAAGTGTCCTTGCTAGCAGCACACTCTCTGTTCATTGTCAGGACTAAGTTATCACATTTTTTTTACATTTTGGTAAAATACACATAACATGGAATTTACCATTTTAGTCACTTTTTAGCGTGCAGTTCAGTGGTATTAAGTTCATCCACACTGTCATACCAGATGGGACCAGATGCCATGATCTTGGTTTTCTGAATGCTGAGCTTTAAGCCAACTTTTCCACTCTCCTCTTTCACTTTCATCAAGAGGCTTTTTAGTTCCTCTTTACTTTCTGCCATAAGGGTGGTGTCATCTGCATATCTGAGGTTATTGATATTTCTCCTGACAGTCTTGATTTCAGCTTGTACTTCTTCAGCCCAGCATTTCTCATAATGTACTTTGCATAGAAGTTAAATGAGCAGGGTGACAAGCTACAGCCTTGACGTACTCCTTTTCCTATTTGGAACCAGTTTGTTGTTCCATGTCCAGTTCTAATTGTTGCTTCCTGACCTGCATATAGATTTCTCAAGAGGTAGGTCAGGTGGTCTGGTATTCCCATCTCTTTCAGAATTTTCCACAGTTGATTGTGATCCACACAGTCAAAGGCTTTGGCATAGTCAAGAAAGAAGAAACAGATATTTTTCTGGAACTCTTTTGCTTTTTTGATGATCCAGCAATTTATTGGCAATTTGGTTCCTCTGCCTTTTCTAAAACCAGCTTGAATGTCTGAAAGTTCACCATTCACGTATTGCTGAAGCCTGGCTTGGAGAATTTTGAGCATTACTTTACTAGCATGTGAGATGAGTGCAATTGTGCAGTAGTTTGAGCATTTTAAAACCAGCTTGAATGTCTGAAAGTTCACCATTCATGTATTGCTGAAGCCTGGCTTGGAGAATTTTGAGCATTACTTTACTAGCATGTGAGATGAGTGCAATTGTGCAGTAGTTTGAGCATTCTTTGGCATTCCCTTTCTTTGGGATTGGAATGAAAACGGACCTTTTCCAGGCCTGTGGACACTGCTGAGTTTTCCAAACTTGCTGACATATTGAGTGCAGCACTTTTATAGCATCATCTTTCAGGATTTGAAATAGCTCAACTGGAATTCCATCACCTCTGCTAGCTTTGTGAAAGATTATGAAAAATTCAAAGCTCTGGCACTAATTGTTCTTGAGCAGTCACTTATCTGTTTCCTTATCTGAAATAGCAATCACACCTACACTGTGGGGTTGCTGTGAGGGTGAAATGAAAAGTGTACCTGTAAGGTCTTCGTATAGAGTTCGGGCAGGTGGTATATGTTCTATATTAATCATAGTCTGCAAGCCAAATACATAAAATTAGAATAATTTCCAAACCCTATAGAATAACTACACTAATTCACAATATGCTATCCTTTGAAATAATACATAAAAATTTGTCTTTAAAAATGCATTAAAAGATAATTCAAGGATATCAACCTTGAACATTCACTGGAAGGACTGATGCTAAAGCTGAAGCTCCAGTACTTTGGCTACCTGATGAGAAGAGCTGACTGATTGGAAAAGATTCTGATGCTGGGAAAGATTGAGGGCAGAAAGGGAAGGGGGAGACAGAGGATGAGATGGTTGGATGGCATCACCGACTTGATGGATGTGAGTTTGAGCAAACTCCAGGAGATAATGAAGGACAGGGAAGTCTGGTGTGCTGCAGTTCATGGGGTCACGAACAGTTGAAAATGACTGAGTGACTGAACAAAACAGAAAGATAATTCAATAAGATTTATGGAAGGAGTTGTACCTGACTTATTTCCTCTATTTAAGTTAACAATTTGTCATTGTGACACATTCTATTTCTAGGAGATCTCCTAATTCTACAAAATTTGCTTTGCAGTTTGCTTCCTCTCTATTTTCAAATTTCAATATAAGTAGAAATCATCCAGGAAATGTGCTGAAATGCAGATTCTCAGGTCCCCTGAGATTCCACTTCAGTAGGTTGGGGTCCCCGGGAACATGAATTTAACAGAGCATTGGTGTGGTCGGGGGGGGTCACACTTGGGAAAGCACTCTCATAATGTAAATAAACATTTGTGTCTAAACTCAGGAGGCTCCTTAACTTAGTCACTACCCTCCAGGGTTATATGTTGTAGTTTTAATACATTTTTTTTCAGGCATTTTATAAACTTTGTTTCCATCTGCTGCTGCTGCTGCTGCTAAATCCCTTCAGTCGTGTCCGACCCATAGATGGCAGCCCACCAGGCTCCGCCGTCCCTGGAATTCTCCAGGCAAGAACACTGGAGTGGGTTGCCATTTCCTTCTCCAATGCATGAAAGTGAAAAGTGACAGTGAAGTCGCTCAGTCATGTCCGACTCTTCGCAACCCCATGGACTGCAGCCCACCAAGCTTCTCCGTCCATGGGCTTTTCCACGCAAGAGTACTGAAGTGGGGTGTCATTGCCTTCTTCATTGTTTCCAGCTAGAAGTCCTTAAATGCTTTAACAATAGTGGTGGTTCTGCCTGACATAGTCCACAAGCAGATGTTCCAAAAGGTTTTATAATCATGGGAAATGTGAGGACTCTGCCTCCTCCCTGAGTCAGGAGTGTAACCCCATGACTGCAGCCCACCAAGCTTCTCCGTCCATGGGCTTTTCCACGCAAGAGTACTGAAGTGGGGTGTCATTGCCTTCTTCATTGTTTCCAGCTAGAAGTCCTTAAATGCTTTAACAATAGTGGTGGTTCTGCCTGACATAGTCCACAAGCAGATGTTCCAAAAGGTTTTATAATCATGGGAAATGTGAGGACTCTGCCTCCTCCCTGAGTCAGGAGCTGCTGGAATTAGCATAGGTTTAGTGTCTCTGCCCTTGAACTGCACTGACCTTCAGTTTCAGGGGTAGTGGGTGTGGTGGTAAGAGCGCACACATAAGACACACTTAGCTCTGGTGTTCATTCGCACTGCAGTGCCCTAGCTGTTAAACCTGGCTGAGCTTCAGTGTCCTAACCTGTAAAGTGGAGGGGGCTGTTGCTTACCTCGAAGCTTTGTCATTAGGATTGGAGGTGATGTTTGCAAAGCACCTGGCTGAGGATCTGCCATATAGTAAGTGCTCCCCCCAAATCGTGAAGACTTCTACATGGTGGTCTTCCTTGCCTTTGCTAAGCTGGTTCTCTTTCCAGAAATGTCCTTTCTGCTTCTCTCTGTCCCTGGAAGTTGCCAAGTAGCAAACTCTGTGTTGTGACTGACTCATGCAGTTTTTGGTTGCCCACACTGATAAAAGTCCAGATTTCATGCTTCTCTGGAGAAGCCAGAGTCTCTAGTCCTCAGGGACCCTACATGGTGACCAAAGGCCTGGAACCTGGGAGGCTCCACTATCCTCCAGTTCTGGGCTTTTCCAAGGGCCCTGGGGTCTCCAGGCTTCCAGCATTTGACATGGAATTCTAGACCATGGTTAAATTAAATGACAATTGTATCCTTTGCTAATGTTTTCTCTCTTGTGCTTGTTTCCTTGTTGATTATACACTGTGGGGGGAAGAGTAGGTGTTACTTCTGGCCAGTGGGGCAGTGCTCAGCACTTAGTAAGCCCCTCGATAAGCACTTGGTTGACAGAGACCATACACTGCGGTCCTCAGTTTACCTCCTCACGTATGTGTCCCTCTCCAGCAAGACCGCAGGTTCTGTGCAGTGGCTACCATGGTGATGAACCGTTATTGATCCTATCTTTTACTATTTTATTTAGAATTTTTACCTGGATAACAAAGGGAAAAAAGAAAACAAGGAAACAAATGAGAAAATGAATGCAAAAAACAAGGAATCCTTGCTTGAGGTAAGATTAGTTTTGCAGAGCAGTAGAAAAGAGAGGAATGTTAGCTGTATCTTTGTAAACTATTTGTTTCTCAGAATAATGGGCGATTCAGAGACACACTGGAATTTTAACTTGGGGTTTTAAGATCAAATTATTACTAAATTATAGCATTTACATCATTAAACTGGTTCTTGGAGTTGGTTGTTCAAAAGTATTGTTTTAGACAATATAGTTTACTCTTCGTGAAGTTGGATTGGTAAGTCTTGACTAACAGACAATAATCCACATGAAACTCACCTCTAACATTCCATAGATTTCATTGCTTACATGCTCTTAACAGAAGTCAGGCGTGACTCCTTTGCAGTGAATTCTCTGATGTCCCTCCAGCAGGCAGATGTGGTAGAAAGTGTGAGATGGCAGTTGGAGATCTGATCCAAGTTTGGTTCTGCCTGTTGAGGTTCATGTATTATTGAAGAAGTCCAAGAACCTTGGTTTCCTGTATCATAGTGCATTATTACAAAGATTTAGGAAGAGACTGGAAGAACCATGTGTAAAGTATGCTACACGTGTCTGATTATCACTCAAGGCTGTATTGCTGAAGTTCATTTGGTGGTTGATGCTTTGGAAACTTCTGAGTGACTTTTCACATTGCAACCTTGCTAAAAATTGAGGCCCTGGTCCCCGCCTAAAATGCAGATGCCTGCCAGGCCATGGGTCACAAATAGGCATGGGAGCCCCAGATTTTTGTCGTCCCAACAACATGATGACCTTTTGAATTAGGAGATTTGTGGCTTCTCTTGAAAAGTCAGAAGACCTGGTGACACCTGGGCCCACATTCCCACCCAGAGCTGATGCTCATCTAAGGAAAAAAATGTATAACTATGTGGGGTGATAGATGTTAACTGCACTTATGATGATGATCATTTTGCAGTATATACATACATCAAATCATTAGGTCATATACCTAAATCTAATGCAATTTTCTATGTCAGCTGTATGTCAATTTAAAAGTATGCCAAAAATAAAATACTAATTTATACATATTTTATGTACTGAATTAATGATAAAAATTTTTCTATTTACTAGCAGTGAAATTATAACTTTTCCACTTACAGGTAAAGGAATAAGTTATATATTTATCTACCTACAGTGACAGAAATAAATTTTATGTAATACTTCTACAATATGTACCAAGATTGTACTCACTACCTTTCTTATGAAGTTGGGGCTATCAGCACTCTTATTTTGCAAGTAAAGGCACTGAGGTTGAATCACTTGCTCAGAATCACAGAGCTAAGTGGTCAAGAAGCCTAGAAATCAAACTCTGGAGCTGAAATTCAATCACTGTGTTCCTCCTGTCTTTTGGCAAATAGTATGCAGTGTCAATATATGCATTCAATTAGAGCTGTAGACAAAATGATTTTTAGCTTGTAGGCTAGCTTGCCACAGTTTATTTCAATGTGAACAAAATATATGTTTTATCTCTGATGGGTTTTATATCATTGGAATCTCAATTTCAGGAGAGTTTCTGCGGAACATCCGTCATTGTGCCAGAACTCGAGGGAGCTCTTTATTTGAAAGAAGATGGGAAGAAATCCTGGAAGAGGCGCTATTTTCTTTTACGAGCTTCTGGAATTTATTATGTCCCCAAAGGAAAGACTAAGGTCAGAAAGAAAAAAAATGCTTATAAAAACAGCATTTCATGAAAGTGAAAGTCACTCAGTCGTGTCCAACTCTTTGCAATCCCATGGACTATGCAATCCATGGAATTCTCTAGGCCAGAATACTGGAGTGGATACCCTTTGCCAATACTGGAGCGGGTGGCCTTTCCCTTGTCCAGGGGATCTTCCCAACCCAGGGATCAAACCCAGGTCTCCTGCATTGCAGGCAGATTCTTTTCCAGCTGAGCCACAAGGGAAGCCCAAGAATACTGGAGTAGGTAGCCTATCCCTTCTCCAGCGGATCTTCCCAGCCCAGGAATCGAACTGGGGTCTCCTGCATTGAAGGTAGATTCTTTACCAGCTGAGCTACCAGGGAAAAAACTAAAGAAATCCTCAGGTGGAAATGTCAGTACTCTGCCTTTTGCTGTGAGATTCATGTGATGACAGTGTTTATTCAAATAAATATGCTTTTAGGATATAATTTCAGAAATCTTGAATCTTTCAGCTGCTTTCTTTTAAAGGTAAAGAAATCTCTCTACTTTAAAAATCAGGTTTCAGAAATTATGACCAAAGCATTTCTCTAAAGATTAATTCATTTTTTTACATATTGATTTCAGAAGACTTTTCCCTCCCTGTTTACTCTATTGTTCTGTAGGCATAAGAGTAAGACTTCTTTTATCTGGAATTATACATCTGGGTCTAGCCAAACTGGGGGACAGTTTAGCAAGATCTAGGCAAATGTAAAAGGGAATAGCCCTTCAAAGGCCAGCTCCATGTTTAGCAATCTACCCCGCAGAGTATTTTTAAGTATTTTTTGTAATAGCAAGATATTAAAATAACCTCTAGTCATCTATAGTAGGATGGTTAAATAAATAATTACATCTGTACAGTGTAATGTTATTATGCACCTATACAGTGTGATATAGCCTTTCATACATCCTGACATAGACCCCAAGACATAATGTTAAGAAAAAGAATAAATTCATGAAAAAATGTTAAGAGTAAAATCTCATTTATATTTTTAAAATTTTATATGTGAATATGTCTACACATACATAGGCATATAAATATATCCCCCAAAACATTTGGAAGAATCTCTTCTCTGGAGAAGAGAAATGAAATGAGAAGAGTGAAGGAAGATTTTCATTTTTCTTTTAAATATATATTTATATTTAATTTACCTTTAAATATAAATATATATTTATTTTTAAATTATAATGAATGTTTTATTTTTCTAATTAAAAAGACTAAAACTTTGAAAATTCAGAAGAAAAGCTCTCACAAGAAAAAAATGTACTACCATATATAAAAGAATAATTGTGCATTGAGATGTAGTAATTCTGCCCTTTATGTTTTATTCATTAAAAAACAGAATGTGAGAGGAGAGAAAAAGTAATAGAACAAATTTGTAGTTGATGTGTCACCAAATATGTAGATTAGAGGTCTTCATAACGTGTATTATACATAAGGAGAAGATTCCGTTTCCATAGCAACACTGCCAGCCCTAAAGAGATGGCATGAAGGAATCTTTTCTCCTCAAGAAGAGATTCATGACGTGTGTGCTGATTATCTGAGCATCAAATACCACTCATTGTTCATCCACAGGGGACTTTTTTCCTAAATGCTCAATCATGAAATCCATCAGTGAGTCAGAATGTCAAAAGCCAAAATAAAACGTCTGGCAAGGTGCTCAGTCACCGAGTCTGGACCACGTCAATACGGTAATGAAGTCTCGGGGTCAGCCAGTCGTCTCTAGGGGTCCACGTCTAGTCGTCCCTAGGAGCTAGGACACCAGTGTAATCTTTTGCTCCACCTACGGCACGCTGCTCTGCCTTAGATGTGCTCTTTCACTTCCTAAAATGTAGGCCTGGCTTTTAGAAGACTACATGGTAAATGCTTAAGTAACACCTGAAATCTGTATTTTCCTACTAAAATGTAACCTTTCATTGTGCCGTGAACAACCTTGGGGAAATATTACCTGTCAGCTAGATTGAGGTTATTTTTTCCCTTTTCTTTCAGACATCTCGAGATCTGGCCTGTTTTATACAGTTTGAAAATGTCAACATTTACTATGGGATTCAGTGTAAAATGAAATACAAAGCACCCACTGACTACTGCTTTGTTTTAAAGGTAGGTTTTAAGTCCTTACCTTAGCTCTGTAAGCAGTTTGAATCAGTTATTTCCTTTTAAGAAATGTTCAGTGTTCTATAGCTAACTACAAGTATAACATAATAAGCTTTTTATTGTAAACCAACGTAGGAGAGGAGAAAACATTTCTACCCAATTCAGATCATTTCCCCCAAGTCTGTTACTGAGTCTAAAACTTTCAAGTTAGCCTGTCTGGATTTCTTCATCACTTTATGAGAATAAAAGCTCTACATTTTAGACAGATTTTATTTATAAATTTATTGACAAAATGATTGATTGTTCAGTTCTTTATCAGGGCCTTATTCCATTGTAAGATATTTTGAGAAATTAGGAAGTTGACAAGACTTCCTAGAAAAATATAGAAAATAGAAAAATAGAAAAAAAAACTTTTTCTAAAAATAGTATTAGTGGGTCTTGAAACTTTTTAAAGTGCACATTATCAAAAGACAGTATATATTATCAGGTGTCTGGTAAGGCTGACATTAGCACCATATTTTGGAAAGTTGGGCAGAAGTAACTTTTCTCTGCCAAATGTAACAACTGACTCCTAGAAATGGACTCAAGGGATTTATGGAGCTCTTCCGGCCATGCCATTGCCTCCGACACCACAAATCCCCCTTCACAAGTTCACACCAGAAAAACCCAGGTTATCTCATTCCATTCGGCTCGGGTGTGAGGCTGTGTGCACAATTTCTTTTTTTCCTGCAAATATACTTTGCTATTTTTTATTAAATTATAAACATTGCTGTGCAATGTTATATAAATTACAGGTGTACAGCATAGTGATTACCAGTTTTAAAGGTTATACTCCACTTACAGTAATAAACTACTGGCATAGAGAGGGCCATGAGAAGTGGCAAACATTAAACATTGCACCTGCAATGCAGTGATTTAAATACTTTTCATATGTTAATTAATAGATTAATTCATTTAATCCTTTATCAGCCTTCTGTGGTAAGAGCCACAGTTCTCCCCGGTTTGATTGACTTACCTTTGGCTGTGCTGGGTCTTCGTTGCTCACATGGGCTTTCTCTAGTTGCGGAGAGTGACAGCTACTCTCTAGTTGTGGCGTACGGGCCTCCCGCGGTTGACTTCTCTTGTTGCAGCTCCCAGATTCTAGAGCACAGGCCCAGTAGTTCTGGTGCCCAGGCTTAGCTGCTCCATGGCATGTGGGATCTTCCCGGACCAGGGATCGAACCTGTGTCTCCTGCAATGGCAGGTGGATTCTTTACCACTGAGCCACCAGGCAAGCCTCTCTCCGTAGTTTGTAGATGTGGAATCTGGGCACAGACTCTCAGCCAGGAACTAGCTGAGCCAGGATGAGAAGCCAAGGCCAGGAGGGTGGTGTGGGGAGGCTATTCTCTCAGGCACTGTTTGCCGGCACACAAAATCTCTTCTCTGCCTCCCTTAACCCCAGCCCCAGCTGCTCTTGAACTGTGTTTTCACTGTGTTGCTGTCTGCCCTCGGGGCCCTCGTTTGCACTCCTGAGACTCTGAGAATTTAGGAACACAGAGGCCCTCCTTTGCACACGGGCATCCTAATGCCTGCGCGGCATAAGAATGTCTTCCGGCTCTCAGCATCAACAGTCAGAGCTTCTCTGCTGGTGATGAAATACGCTTCAGTAATTGTTATTTGCTGATTATTTTCCAGAATATAGTTACAGAAAAGTGCAACTATAAATTTATAGTTGTATGTTAGAAAGAGCCCATTTTAAAATACAAATGGAAGACGTGACAGTTTTTGCTTCCAGACTTAATGCTTTTCTATTCAGATAAGATGAATAAAGAAAACAATCAATATGGACTGTCTCTCAAGTGCTAAATTAGGCAAACAGTGAGACGGAAGGGCTTTCCAGGAGTGACCTTGGAGCAGACAAATATGATGAAAGTTGTCAGAAGCGGGTAAGGGCCCATAAACCCATGGCCAGAGGCTGGAGCAGAGATTTTCAGCAAGAGAAAGCAGAGATCTCAGACCTAGAGGGCTCCTGGCTGAGGATTTAGACCCAGTGAGCAGGGTGGGAATGTGGTTTCTAGTGCTGACTCACAAACTTGGGACTAGGTCCCAGGATCATGTGTTGAACTATCTGGCCTGGGACGTGGGTCACCCTGGGCTGCACCGAGATTGGCGATGCTGAGACCCAGAGGAGGGCCTCCCACTGATGAGACTGAAGGCTCTGAGGTGGAGAAAAATGCAGGCTTGACGATACGAGAACAAACAAGAATCAGAATAAACAAACAGCCCACCAGGAACATGCATTTCCCTTTTCTCAAATGATGATGACAGATTCTCTTCTTAAGCCAGGTTCCTTAATGGGCAGTCGCCCTCCTCGTTTTGCACTTAGGCACACTTCTCACTTCCTTCCCAAAATGCTGGGAATTTTTACTCATTTGCTGAGTAAAAGGGTCAGTCATCCTTTGGAGAACTTAATTTTCTTACAAACATTCTGGTCACTTATTGCCCTTTCTGTCCACTCTGGAGGGCAGAAGAAACTCTTGATATGCAAATATTTCATGAGGGTGAGCAGACTGACAAAATTCAGAGAGTATGCACCTACATTGCAGAGAGGGTTCAGGATTAGAGTAGCATGTTAAGAGATCGTGTGAGTCCACAGACGTGCACAGGCGCAGAAGTTCAACCCGGGAGCTTCTTACTCAGGATGAACCCATGGAGTACGACCATCCATGGAGGGTGCTGCCAGGAAGATGGGAGTTTTGAGTCCTGGCTCTGTCTCCTGGCACAGGGTCAAGACTCTCTAAGCTTCACTGCCCTCTGCTAAGAAGTGGAAATAACACTTCCCGTGCAGATTACACCATCTCTGCCTGCCAGGCCATTAGTGCAATTGTTGACAGACATAACCAGTGAGCAAGAACTGGAGTCATTCTTACTGCACTCTGCTACCAGTTAAACATGTCTGTTGACCAGCATTTCTCAAACTCGAGAGTGCATGGCCCTCCCCAGGAGAGCTGTTAAGACAGGTGGTTGGGCCCCCAGAGCTTCTGGTTCTGTGGGTCTGGGATCTGGCCCAGGAGTTTGCACGTCCACCAAGCTTCCAGGTTATTATCTGCCTCTTCCTTCCACAGCTGTCACCTTTTCCAAAGAACCTTTCTCTGTTTCCAACATTTGCTGCAGACTTTACCAGGTCATTGAGTGATCGTGCATTTGTTTACATACACCTCCCTCAGCAACACCCCAGCCACCACTTCCTAAGTACGGTGTGAGCCGCTCTTTCTCATCTCTGCCTAACCACCCAGAGGTATCTACTCGACGCACAAGCCCTAGGTTCTCATTAGGGTTCTGCTGCCCAGTGTGACTTTGGATACACAGGTTAACCTCTCTGGTCTCCCACTGTTTCGAGGATCTGTAAGATCCTTTTGGACAGGGTCAGTTGCCCTGGCCTTTGTGTGCTGCATGGCATGTCTGTGGGAGCTTCTCTCTTTCTGTGGTCAGGAGCAACCAAACCAATGGCCGAAGAGGCTGGCCAGTGGCATGGAGCTGGCATTTTTCCTTAAACTTCTTTGCAAATATTTTCAGGCTAAAAGCTCAAGGGAGTAAATGCCTTGGCAAGGTCCCAGGACATGGCAGAAGACTAAGCACAGGGACTTGCTGAGTGACGTCCTGGGAGCCTGTAGGGTTCCTGCCTTGATGGGGGAGTCAGAAAGGAGCTTGAGCCCACTGGGCAGCTCTTCTTAGAATCATAAAACCTGAGGCTCACAAGTGATCTTTGAGGTCATCTTCAAGATCATCTGATGTTTAATTCTCCTTTATCCAATCCTGGTACACTTGTGATATGAGGAAGTTGGTGAGATGCACCCCACTAATGTTGGGAAGAATGAACCAAAGTCTGTACATCAACCTCTTCATCACAGGAGGAGCTGTGGTTAGAACTCAAGTCAAGTGTTCTTGCCTGTGTTTTGTGTTCAGTAGCCACTGTGTTTAAAGAAAGAACCACATTTTACTCTGGATGAACACACTAAAGAAATTGTTGATTGTGCTGTTTAAGTAGATCCCTCTACCCAGACAGCTGCTTCCTGCCTTTCACTCCAAGCACAATATGATTTACAGTCTGCTTCTGGGAACCCAGCTTTCCCATCACATGACATGCACACACACATACACACACACACACACACACAAAACAAATTTTAATATACCAAGCCCAAGGTAACAAAAATCAACTTTTTAAATTCCTCCAGGGGAGGAAAAAAAGCTGTTTTCTAAGAACAATTATAAATACCAGATTGCAGGAGACACCCATGTTTTGCCCCTCTTACAGAAGGGCCAGACTAGAAAGTTCTGTTCTGGTTCAGTTGGAAAGTTTGGTTGGAAGGTAGGGAGCCGTGTTTCTGGTGCTGAAAGACAAAAATGTTCTGTATGACCTTGGACCTTGAACACTCCATCCCTTTTGCACCTGCCCATCACTGCACTCTTTGACCGAGAGCTCCTGGAAGTCCTGGGTGATCCCCTAGTGCAGCACCCAGCTCACTGCCACTTAAAATTAGACAGAGATACTCCTTTTCTGACCATCCATGTGGGGGAGAGAGGACAGAAGATAGGGCAAAACCCTGAATTCCTCGTAGCAGAAATAACCCTAGCCTGCATAAGAGTCAGAAAAGCACTAATTCCTTGCCACGAGAGTCACAGCACATAAGCTCCCTTATCTGATAAATGGAGAAGTGATTTGGATTTCTTGTAGGGCTAGAAACGTGAAAGATGTGAAGGTTTCCAGATGTTCAAAGAGCAGGAATGAACATGGCTGTTGATAATATAGTGAAAAATGCTTGTGATAAATCATGTCAATCCCATCCAAATTTAGCCTCTATAAAAAAGTACCCCTGTTCCTAATTCTAAAATTGCTACCAGTGACTTTGGCCACCATCTCAGGAAATTTCAGATGCTGTGAGAATTTTCTAAACATTTTTTGAAAGGTGCTAATTTGTGAAGAGTTTACAAATGGTGTTTGGAATGACTTTTTTCCAGCATCCCCAGATTCAGAAGGAGTCCCAGTATATCAAGTATCTGTGCTGTGATGATGCCAGAGCGCTAAGCCAGTGGGTCACGGGAATCAGGATTGCCAAGGTGAGAGAATGGGTGGACTCACCCGACCTTGAGTTTGCCAGCTAGCCTGGCAAATTGATGTGGGTCCAATCTTTGTGTTACTCGGAAGCAGCTGATTCATTCTTCCTTTTTTTTTTTTTGGCTGCACAAGATCTTAGTTGTGGCCTGTGGGTCTAGTTCCCTGACCAGGGATCAAACCCAGGCCCCCTGAATTGGGAGCTCAGAGTCTCAACCGCTGGCCCATGAGGACAGTCCCAACACCTGATCCATTCTCACTAAGTCAATGCCATTAATGGATCAGTGCCTCCACTATCACCTCATTTATTTGCCCATTGGTTTTTTATTGAGTTAAGTGGGAGTGGTTGACACATGGACCTCTCCCATGACCTGAGAAGCGGGGATTTATTTTCACACGAGCCACTGCAGATACTGATTTCTGGAGAGCTTTGCAAGTGTTATGCGTAATTAGGAAAAATGAGATACAGCTATGGCAAAAGTACACAGAGACATGTGTCATCACATTGCATGGCTAAAGCTCCCTTCTCGTGGGGAGGGACAAACATTACCTGATTTTGCTAATCTGGAATATTATTTCACATATGAAAACATGGTTTGTGGATTTTTCTTTTTAATGGAAATACTTCTACTAAAAGTATCTCATGAAAGGAGTAAAGGAATAGTCATGAGGTCCTCTGTTTCCTGAATCTGTGGATTGCAGTGGAGTGCAGAGTTTGGGATAAATGGATTGCTCTGTTGCTTCTTCTCTGTTCTCTCTCCAGTATGGGAAGACGCTCTATGACAACTATCAGCGGGCCATGGCCAAGGCAGGGCTTGCCTCTCGGTGGACAAACCTGGGCACGGTCAACGCAGTGCCGCCAGCCCCACCTTCCACAGGTACCACGCCGGGGGGAGATTCTGACAGCTGTTCCAAGCTCAGAGCTTGTGCTCAGCTGGAAGATGCGCAGTTCTATGCCAGAATCCCAGGACAAAGACCAGACGTGGATACATCATTATGCCATTCTCTTCCACTTTCTCTCCTGCTCTGCTGTGTCCTTCTCATCAACACCAATCCCTTCTTCAAACAAACAAATTTAAAACCCTCCTGCTCCATCAGACAAGCAGACTCTTCTAAAGGGTGGACTGTATTTGCTGTCTTTGCTATTCTACTTCCTGTTCAGTCCTCAGGGCTTCCCAGGTGGCTCAGTGGTAGAGAATCTGCCTGCCAATGCAGGAGACCTGGGTTCAGTCACTGGGCTGAGAAGATCCCGTGGAGAAGGAAATGGCAATCCACTGCAGTATTCTTGCCAGGGTAATCCTCTGGACAGAGGAGGCTGGCAGGCTACAGTCCATGGGGTTGCCAAAGAATCAGACATGACTTAGTGTGTAAACAGCAATGACTGCTCACTCTTCATAACCATTTCAGTCAGGCTCCTGCCTCTAGGACGTCATGGACAATGCTCTTGCTAAACCAAACTACTATAACCTCCTCCTCTTTTTTTTTTTTTTTTAATTTAAACTTTCCAGCTATACCCCACAGCATGGGGATCTCAGTTCCACCAGGGATCAAACCCCAGGCCCCTGCATTAGCAGTGGAGAGTCTCAACCACTGGACCACCAAAGAAGTCCCATAAACCCTTCTTTCTAGTTGCCCTTTCAGCAACCCCAGCACAACTGACCACTCCTCCTGGAGCCAACCCCTTTTCTGGGGTATTACCCTCCAAGTCCCACACCCAACCTTAACTTCTCTAGTTACCCTTTTTCAACCCGCTCTTTATTACAGCAGGTTCATTCTTCTTCTACCCCAACTTAAATTACCCAAGGCCGAGTCAGTCTTAACCCTACTCTCATACTATCTCCCTAAGTGATCTGATCCACCCCCAGCACTGTCTACACACTGACCACTTATAACTGCATAAATCCAATCCAAGCCTCTCTGTTGACCTTCAAACTCTTGTATCCAACCGTCTGCTGCACCCCAGAGCTCAAACTCAGCATCTGTAAAACTGAGCCCATCCTCTTCCTCTCCCGACTTGCTCCCCCATGATTGTTCTGTTTCCACAAATAACATCATCATCTGCCCAATTACTCCTGCAGGAAACATGCAAGAAAAGCTCATCGTTGTCAGGTCGTGTCCGACTCTTTGCAACCCTGTGGATATAGCATGCCACGCTTCCCTGTCCTTCCCTGTCTCCCGCAGTTTGCTCAAATTTATGTCCATTGAATCGGTGATGCTATATAATCATCTCATCCTCTGTCATCCCCTTCTCCTCCTGCCTTCAATCTTTCCCAGCATCAGGGTCTTTTCCAGTGAGTCTGCTCTTCACATCAGGTGGCCAAAGTATTGGAGCTTCAGCTTCAGCATCAGTCTTTCCAATGACTATTCAGGGTTAATTTCCTAAAGGAGTGATTGATCTCCTTGCAGTCCAAAGGACACTCAAGAGTCTTCTCCAGCACCACAATTTGAAAGCATCAATTCTTCGGCACTCAGCTTTCTTTATAGTCCAGCTCTCACATCCGTACATGACTACTGGAAAAACCTTAGCTTTTGACTAAGAAAGGTTCATTCACCTTCAAATCCAATCACTCCTCAATCTTGTTGATTCTACCTTCTAAGTATTGGTCAAATCTGTCTGTGCCTGTCTCCATTGCCATCAAATCCAGACCGCCACCATCTTCACGTGGCCCCACAGGCTGGTGCTCCAGCCCTCCCAGTGCTTTCTGCTGGTCTCAGATAAGTTCCCAGTCCCCAGCACGGTCACCAGAACCTGCATGACATGAGCCTCACACATTTCGCGTCTTTCCCCCCATCTTCCTGTTCCTGTCACAAGACCCATCTGTTGTTTTTTTCCCCCAATTTTTCAAAGCCCCAGGCACCCTCCTTTCTTTTTTTTTACCCTCCTTTCTTAGAGACTTCACAGATGCTCTTCCTTGTTTATGAGGCTCTTTTCTTTCTTTAACTAGATCTTTTTTTCATGTTTATTATTTATTATTTATTTGGCTGTACCAAGTCTTTAGTTGTATCCTGTAGAATCTTCCCGTGCGTACTCTCCAGGTCAGAATACTGGAGTGGTCAGCTGTTCCCTTTTCTAGGAGATCGTCCCAACCCAGGGATCCAACCCAGGTCTTCTGCATTGCAGGCAGATTCTTTACCAGCTGAGCCACAGGGGAAGCTGAAGAATATGAGTGGGTAGCCTATCCCTTCTTCAACAGATCTTCCCAACCCAGGAATCAAACCAGGGTCTCCTAAGTGGGATCTTTCAGTGGCCGCATGTGAACTCTTCCCGGTGGTGCTAGTAGTAAAAAACCCGCCAGCCAATGCAGGAGACATAAGAGATGTGGGTTGGGAAGATCCTCTGGGGGAGGGTATCACAATCTACTCCAGTATTCTTGCCTGGAGAATCCCATGGAAAGAGGAGCCTGGCATGCTATGGTCCATGGGGTTGCAAAGAGTCTGACAGGACTGAAGTGACCTGGGCACACATGTGAACTCTTAGCTTCAGCATGTGGGGTCTAGTTCTCCAACCAGGAATTGAACCTGCGTCTTCAGCATTGGGCGCACAGAGTCTTAGCCACTGGAAGTCCCTATGGTGCTCTTTCTTTCTAATTTTTCTAAATGGGCTAATTTCTGCCCATTTTCAGATCTCAAATAAATTGTCTTTTGTAGGCCAGCCATAATTAATAATCTGTGTAACTGTTAGTTTACTATCTGTTACCTCCTCTAGAAACTGAAGGAAATCACGCTGCCAGGGACTGTTTCTGTATGGTCAGTTCAGTTCAGTCGCTCAGTCGTGTCTGACTCTTTGTGACCCCATGGACTGCAGCACGCCAGGCTTCCTGTCCATCACCAACTCCTGGAGCTCGCTCAGACTCATGTCCATTGAGTCAGTGATGCCATCCAACCATCTCATCCTCTGTCATCCCTTTTTCCTCCTGTCTTCAACCTTTCCCAGCATCAGGGTCTTTTCCAGTGAGTGGGTTCTTTGCATCAGGTGGCCAAAGTATTGGAGCTTCACCTTCAGCATCGTCCTTCCAATGAATATTCAGGACTGATCTCCTTTAGGATTAACTGGTTTGATCTCCTTGCAGTCCAGGGAACTCTCAAGTCTTCTCCAACACCACAGTTCAAAAGCATCAATTCTTAGGTGCTCAGCTTTCTTTATAGTCCAACTCTCACATCCATACATGACCACTGGAAAAACCATAGCCTGGACTACACGGACCTTTGTTGGCAAAGTAATGTCTCTGCTTTTTAATTTGCTGTCTAGGTTGGTCATAGCTTTTCCTCCAAGGAGCAAGCGTCTTTTAATTTCATGGCTGCAGTCACCATTTGCAGTGATTTTGGAGCCCAAGAAAATAAAGTCTGTCACTGTTTCCATTGTTTTCCCATCTATTTGCCATGAAGTGATAGGACTGGGTGCCATGATCTTAGCTTTTTTTAATGTTGAGTTTAAAGCCAGCTTAGTATGTTTTCCCAGAAGGAAGCAGAATGCTTGGCAGACAGTAGGCTAGAATTTGAACATGGTTGGGATGACAATAAATTAATACCTTGTAGGATTTCTCTGAAAGTGAAGTTATATAGATACTCTTAATACTAAATGTTTGATACATGTTCAATCCATTTTCCTAAATGAATTGCTTAAGTCCAATTTTTGTAGAACACTATCACATCAGTCAGATGAGATGTCCATTGATCTAAAAAGAGGATCTTTTCTGTAATGGAAAATCCATTAGTAGACAGTAAATTAACCCATGTTGGTTCTGCTGTAGACTTTTATCAGAAATAAGCCCTACAGAGAACAAATGTGCTGGGATGTTAAACCATACTGGGAGTGTTCCTGATTATTATTTTTTTAGAACCTCTTGAGAGTAAGTAGATTGACTATCATGTCCCTTTGCCCATTAAATCTTCCCTTTGTATTTCCTAAAAAATAAAAAGTAAAATGAGGCCATTTTCTTACAACAACAGTGCAGTTATCAAATTTTGGAAATCTAAGTTTTCATGTTGAGAAGAGTATTTTTAGGTAAACCACAGCCTGTATTTCAGCTTTGCCAGATGGCTCAGTGCTGCCATTACAACAGTGCTCTTTCCTAGCACGGGCCCCCTCCAGAACTGCATCCCGGCATCGTGTTTCTGTCTTCCTCTTTCATTTGGCACGTTTCCTCTGCCTGTCTTTGTCAGGGCATTAACATTTCTTTAAGAATGAGGGCCATTGATTTTACAGAATGCCCCTCAGTTTGGATGTGTCTGATGTTTCCTAATAACTCATCTCAAGGGGCGAGTTTGGGGCAGGACTGAGCTGCTGGGTCCTTTTCGGGGTGCCGCCTTTGGAAGCCTGTGGTGTCTGTGGCCCTGCCGGGAACCCTCACTCTGGCCCTCAGCTAGGGTGCTGTCCGGTTTCTCTCCTGTGCAGCTTTTTCATGCTGTATTTAAGAATTTGTGCAGATACTAGGAGACAGCACAAGTGTCCGAGTCCTTATCAAACTTTCCCTTCTTCCCCTTTTCCTGGAGTGCTTAATGACCTTCTTTGAGTTGTTCTGTAGATTTATGGGCTTTTCAAAATATTGGGAAAATATCTGAAGAAGCAAGCACACAGTCATTTTGTAAATGTTTGACAGAAGAGCTGGTCCTGGGCAGAGAGCTAAGGCAAGCTCAGATGCACTCAAATGGGAGACCTCATGTCCGGGGCTAGGAGGCAGTTCAGCTGTGGGAGGAGCAGCCACCTGCAACCCCCC
>SJYC01046809.1:0-11828 GCA_006408675.1 Madoqua kirkii | reverse complement strand
ATCTAATTTGGTGTTGACCATCTGGTGATGTCCATGTGTAGAGTCTTCTCTTGTGTTGTTGGAAGAGGGTGCTTGCTATGACCAGTGCATTCTCTTGGCAAAACTCTATTAGCCTTTGCCCTGCTTCATTCTGTACTCCAAGGCCAAATTTGCGTGTTACTCCAGGTGTTTCTTGACTTCCTACTTTTATATTCCTGTCCCTTGTAAAGCAAAGGACATCTTTTTTGGTTGTTAGTTCTAAAAGATCTTGTAGGTCTTCATAGAACTGTTCAACTTCAGCTTCTTCAGCATTACTGGTTGAGGCACAGACTTGGATTACTGTGATATTGAATGGTTTGCCTTGGAGACGAACAGAGATCATCCTGTTGTTTTTGAGATTGCATC
The DNA here is from genome assembly GCA_006408675.1 of Madoqua kirkii. Lineage (NCBI taxonomy): Eukaryota > Metazoa > Chordata > Mammalia > Artiodactyla > Bovidae > Madoqua > Madoqua kirkii. The sequence goes on along the minus strand of SJYC01046809.1, from coordinate 11,444 downwards.
CAAGTATTGCACTTTGGGCTCTTTTTTTGACCATGATGGCTACTCCATTTCTTCTGAGGGATTCCTGCCCACAGTAGTAGATATAATGATCATCTGAGTTAAGTTCATCCATTCCAGTCCATTTTAGTTCACTGATTCCTAGAATGTCTACATTCAATCTTGCCATCTCCTGTTTGACCACTTCCAATTTGTCTCGATTCATGGACCTAACATTCCAGGTTTCTATGCAATATTGCTCTTTACAGAATCAGACCTTGCTTCTCTCACCAGTTATATCAAAAACTAGGTATTGTTTTTGCTTTGGCTCTATCCCTAAAATGGCTCTCTGAGGAGGCCTTACAAAGCTGTGAAAAGAAGAGAAGTGAAAATCAAAGGAGAAAATTAAAGATATAAGCATCTGAATACAGAGTTCCAGGGAATAGCAAGGAGAGACAAGAAAGCCTTCCTAAGCAATCAATGCAAAGAAATAGAGAAAAACAATAGAATGGGAAAGACTAGAGATATCTTCAAGAAGATTAGAGATACTATGGAAACATTTCATGCAAAGATGGGCTCGATAAACGACAAAATGGTATGGACCTAACAGAAGCAGAATATTTTAAAAAGAGATGGCAAGAATACATGGAAGAACTGTACAAAAAAGATCTTCACGACCCAGATAATTATAATGATGTGATCACTCACCTAGAGCCAGACATCCTGGAAGTGAAGTCAAGTGGGCCTTAGAAAGCATCACTAAGAACAATGCTAGTGGAGGTGATGGAATCCCCATTGAGCTATTTCAAAAACTGAAAAATGATGCTATGAACGTACTGCCTTCAATATGCCAGCAAATTTGGAAAACTCAGCAGTGGTCACAGGAGAGAAAAAATCAGGTTTCATTCCAATCCCAAAGAAAGGCAATGCCAAAGAATGCTCAAACTACCACACAATTGCACTCATCTCACAAGCTACTAAAGTAATGCTCAAAATTCTCCAAGCCAGACTTCAGCAATATGTGAACCGTGAACTTCTAGATGTTCAAGATGGTTTTAGAAAAGGCAGAGGAACCAGAGATCAAATTGCCAACATCTGCTGGATTATTGAAAAAGCAAGAGAGTTCCAGAAAAAAATATCTATTTCTGCTTTATTGTCTTTGCCAAAGCCTTTGACTATGTGGATCACAATAAACTGTGGGAAATTCTTAAAGAGATGGTAATACCAGACTACCTGACCTGCCTCTACATAAGCCTATATGCAGGTCAGGAAGCAACAGTTAGAACTGGACATGGAACAACAGATGGGTTCAAAATAAGGGAAGAAGTATGTCAAGGCTGTATATTTTCACCCTGCTTATTTAACTTATATGCAGAGTACATCATTGAGAAACCCTGGGCTGGAAGAAACACAAGCTGAAATCAAAATTTCCTGGAGAAATATCAATAACCTCAGATATGCAGATGACACTACCCTCATGGCAGAAAGTGAAGAGGTACTATAAAGCCTCTTGATGAAAATGAAGAGAGTGAAAATTTGGCTTAAAACTCAACATTCAGAAAACTAAGATCATGGAATCTGGGCCCATCACTTCATGGAGAATAGATAGGGAACAGTGGAAACAGTGTCAGACTTTATTTTAGGAGAGCTCCAAAATCATTGCAGATGGTGATTGAAACCATGAAATTAAAAGACACTTACTCCTTTTAAGGAAAGTTATGACCAATCTAGATAGCATATTAAAAAGCAGAGACATTACTTTGCCAACAAAGGTCAGTCTAGTCAAGGCTATGGTTTTTCCAGTGGTCATGTATGGATGTGAGTGTTAGATTGTGAAGAAAGCTGAGCACTGAAGAATTGATGCTTTTGAACTGTGGTGTTGGAGAAGACCTTGAGAGTCCCTTGGACTGTAGAAGGATCCAACCAGTCCTTCCTAAAGGAGATCAGTTTTGGATGTTTACTGGAAGGACTGATGCTAAAGCTGAAATGCCAATACTTTGGCCATTTCATGCGAAGAGTTGACTTATTGGAAAGCACTCTGATGCTGGGAGGGATTAGGGGGTGGAGGAGAAGGGGACGACAGAGGATGAGATGGCTGGATGGCATCACTGACTTGATGGACATGAATTTGGGTGAACTCAGGGAGTTGGTGAAGGACAGGGAGGTCTGGCGTGCTGCGATTCATGGGGTCACAAATAGTTGGACATGACTGAGCAACTGAACTGAACTGAACTGAACTGAAGATGTTTCTTGTAGATATTTTTGTTGTTGTTTTGTTGCTGTTCTTTACTCCAAATCTGGCTATGAAAGAAAAAAGATTTTCTACTCATATTTAAAAGCTACTTATAAAATTCCTAAATTAAAAATATAATATTAATCACAACAGAAATTATATATATAATAACCATTAAGAAATAATATGTTTAATGATACTATTGAATTTCAATAACTATAGTAAACTTTGTAGTTTCAGAATACTTCGTCAGATAGTTGTATTTGCAGAGCCACAGTCCATAATCTTGCAAGAGCCACATCTCTAGTCATCTCTCCTTTCAAGCAAAATGAATAACAAGTTGTGCTGCTTGAGATTCTGCCCACTGGGAAGATTTGCCATCAGCATTGTCTTTTAGAATCATCCTGGATTGGTGCAGCAATGCTTCCATTGTCCACTTTTGGAGAACCATCAGGAACCATGCCCAGAACCATAAGAAAACAGGGCTTCCCAGGTGGTGCTAGTGGTTTAAAAAAAAAAAAAAAACCTGCCTGCTAATACAGGAGATATAAGAGATGTGGATTCAATCCCTTGGTAGAGAAAAGGATTGAACCCACTCCAATATCCTTGCCTGGAGAATGCCATGGACAGTGGAGCCTGACAGGCTACAGTCCATGGGTTTCCAAAGTGTCAGACTTGACTGAAGTGACTTAGCATACATCATAATATAAATTGAGTTTTAATTCTCAATTACTTTCCAACTGTTGGTTCACAAACTTTGTCCCCATCCACAGGGGACAAAGAGAGAACAAAGAAAGAGGAAAGCCATATTATATTGGTATGTGTCAGGGAGAGAGAAAGGGGAGTTACCTTTGTAGCTTGTCTTATGTGGTTGCAACATGTGTATATCTCCACACTCACCCTCCAGTATCTTTAAAAGTTTATATAGAAGGTTCAACTGGATTCAGTCATATATATCATCTAATAGTCTCAATAACACACTGATCTCTCAAGAACGTGTCCATGGGACAGCTTCTAGCTCAGGAAAGGCAAACAGAATGCACATTTCAAGACAAGGGAGAGTAGAAGAGCTTTTCATTGCCCAGATCTGGCAATAGGATAGTTACCTCTTCTCGATGACCTCCTCCAATATCAATACATATGTGTGGATTGAGGAAAAGAAATCAGTGTAGAAGAAGGATAGACAATGGACACATGAGCCACTTCTTGCATTGTCTCTGTGCCACCAGGATACTTTCATCTTGTGCAGTGCTGCTGTGCATGCCCAACTCTATGGATTAAAGAGTGATGATGGGAAGCTTGGGTCACATGTTCTCTTGATGGCCAATGGTAAAGCATCCAGGGTATGCTGAGGCCTGGTAACAATTCCAAGAGCTCTCTCTCAAAGAGCAGTGATCTACAGAAGATAATATAGATTTACTCAAAAAATCTTATGGATCTGCTCTGTGCCTCATCTAAAGGCTGTTAAAGTCTCCATAAATAATCCCTATTTACAATTAATATTCCAGAAACATCAGAGCTGCTAACTCACAGGGCCCAAGTGGCAGATTAGCTTGCATAAAAGCTTAGATCTGCTTCAGATTCTTTCATTTTCGTGTGTGTGCCTGATAAGTTGCTTCCGTCATGTACCACTCTTTGTGACCCACCAAACTCCTCATCCATGGGATTCCCTAGACAAAAATACTAGAGTGGGTTGCCATGCCCTCCTCCAGGAGATCTTCCTAACCCAAGGATCGAACCCACATCTCTTAGGTCTACCTGCATTGACAAGTGTGTTCTTTGCCACTAGCACCACCTGGGAAGTCCCTTTTGTTCTTGGGCTAGTTTAAAAAAAAAAGTTAATGAAGTTAATCACTAACTCTGTGATTCAGAATATGACATTGAGCCAGAGAGTTGATTCAATCCTAAAGTAGGAGAAGAGAGCCTAAGGATAGACCTGTCATCTGAAATGAAACTGCTTCAGATGATCTTTACTAATAGCAAAAAGATATTGTTGGCTCAATTCTTGCACACCAGTTGCCAAGAAAGGTATAGATTTGCTCTGGCAATTAAGGTACATCTAGAAGAGTAGCTGCAGTTAGTCTCCACTGACTATATATACAGTAATCCATTCTCATTCTCAAAGATTAGCTGTCACCTTCACAGGCCAAATAAGAGAAATGAATGAGGTTAGTAGGAAAGACCATGCATCATCTTTCAAGGTAAGTGTCCGTGGCAGTAATCTCTGCAGTTCCCCAAGGACTATAGTACTGCTTTTAGCTCATCATTTTTGTACGTAGTAATAGTTTGAGTGGCTTTCACGTGTTTTTCCTACAATAAGAGCTCCACTCTATGATTCAGGAAACCTTTAGCAATGCCAGCTGCTGAGGAAGTTTATTAAAATTTTGCGTTCCAAAACTCAGAAAATAACCACAGGGTGGACTTGAGGATCCATTGGTCTCACTATGAAAACAATTCAAGCCAAAATTCTGTTGATTATCTAATCTCTATAAATCTCTAATCTGAGTGGTGAAGCAACAATGGTGATATCGGTCTTCAGTGGTTAGTGTTAATTCAGTGCCAATGTCCAGTAATTTCCTCCAAATTGGAAAATTCCTTTCCCTTTCTCACACACACACACACACACACACACACACACACACACATATATATGAAAATCACTCAGTCATGTCTGACTCTACTTCTGTCCATGAATTCTCCCAGTAAGAATACTGTAGTGGGTTGTCATTTCCTACTCCAAGGGATCTTCCCTACCCAGAGATCAAACCCAGGTCTCCTGCATTGCAGGCAGATTTTTTTACTGCCTGAGCCACCAGGAAAGCTCATACATTATATATAAATGCACATTAATATATAAATACATACTTACATATTTCAGTATAAATTTGACCTTAAACAAATGGTTCACAGAACAGGACATTGGAGGGGGAAAAATGAACAAAAACTTGAGGACAGACAAAGTTGACAGATTATGCCATTAAAAAAACAAGTACTTTTTAGATTTATGTTTTGCAGGTGCACTTCAGGTTGGTGAGGCAGAAAGTCTCACACTTCATCAGTACCTGAATGGCAAAAAGAACTAGCAAGTTCCTGGTAGAGAAGGAATGGATGGGAGATGACCTTATAGCTGTTCTTCACAAGCTTCCCATGTCCTCCTGTTCCAGGACTAACACAGACTGTTTTGCCAAGTCTGAGGTCAGCTAAAGCTTTGCCTGCATGGTCTATGTGGAAAGAATTGAACCGAGTTCTGTGGTGGGGCTGTTTCTCTACAGCAAGAACACTCTAGAGTTCAGAAGCCAGAGCTAACTACAAGCGTGAGCTGTGACTCATAGGACAGACTGGAACTTATGTCATCTCTCAGTGCTCTCAATGCTGATAAAATTCCAGGAGCACTTGGCATCCTTTGTCCCAAAGCTAAACAAACAATCGGTCCAAAAGTTAAAGTAGTTGAAGTAGAATCCAGGAAAGGTGTGGTATATACAAGCATCATTTATGCCTGGCTAAACAATGAGGTGACCCAGCAGACAAATGGCAAAGTGTGTGCACTGCAAAATTGTCTGCCCTGACCTTCTGAGATTTAAAGAACAAATGGCTGCTGCTCCACTTTCATCTCACAAGGCCTATACAACGTATCTTCTGCGGCCCACCAATTTGAAATACAAAGGAAAGACTATTTTGAGAAATATAATTCAACTGAGCCAACCTGATGTTCTATGAAGCCAGTTGCATTAGTTTCCTGGGGTTACCGTGACAAAATACCACAAGTTGACTGGCTTACCACAACAGAAATGTTCTGTCTCACAGTTCTGAGACTAGAAGTGAAAAATTGAGATGCCAGAGGGTCGTGCTTCCTCTGAAATCTGTAGGGGGAATCTTCCTTGCTTCTTCCTAGCTTCCGATGGAAGAGCTGATGAAAGAGTCCTTGGCATTTCTTGGTTTGCAGCTGCATCACTCCAGTTTTTGTTCCTGGCATTACATGGTGTAAGTGCCACCCTAATAACTTCATTTTAACTTGATTACATCTACACTGACACTATGGCAAAGAAAAGAAAAGAAATAAGAATTTTAAAAATATAAAATAAAGTCACATTCATAAGTACTGGGGATTCAGCTTCAGTAAATATTAATGGAGGACATAATTCAACTTATAATACCACCAGAGGCACTGAACTTAAATAGAAACAAGAATATCTGTAAGCTTCATGAACAAGTAGCCCAGTTCTCCATATCATCCACATGACTACAGATAGTGAGTCCCTGACACTGAATTATATCTCAAAGAAATCAGCCATCCATTTGGTGACAAGTGGACTCTATTAAGTCCCTTCCATTTTAGAAAGGCCAACAGTTCATGCTTATAGCTATGTGCGTATTTAACAAATGGATTTAACTTTCCTGCCCAAAGAACCTCAGCCAGGCTATTATCTGGAGATTTATAGTAGATTTGCAGTGACTCAGATATACCTAATTCACTAACACAAAATTGCACATGACATAGCTTCTGGTCAGGAATGTCCTTCACAGTAAAGGAGGCATAGAAGTAGTTTGCACAACCACATAAGCCATCAAACCCCACGAAGGTAATAACTGAAGTTGAACATGCAGTTTTATAGAATATTTAAAACATATACTGTAATGAGAAATAAAAAGATGAGTAACAGGTGTGTTCCCAAGAACAACTGCAGTGACAGTGACTATGGTTCATCTCACTAATTTCCCTCATCTAAATTTTCCTTCAGGAAACCATGAAGTAGCTGCAGAAAATGGATGGAGAAATGGATTTACACAGAGAAAGGGGTGAGCTATGGTGACAATGAAGTTGTGCTCCTCTGATCTCATTCAAGAAAACTTCCAAGGAAACAGAGTAGCTGGAAACTTTCATCAGCTTCTGCCCTTGTGAATCCACTGCATTGTTTATGCTAAGTCCCAATGGTCCTCATTCTCCAGGTTTGATCCCTGGGTTGAGAAGACTCTCTGGAGGAGACAAAGGCAACACACTCTGGTATTTTTGCCTAGACAATCCCATGGACAGAGGAGCTTGGTGGGTTACAGTCCATAGGGTCAAAAAAAGTCAAACATGACTGTAGCAACTTAGCGTGCACACATGCATGATGGAACTGGATGCCATGATCTTAGTTTTTGGAATGTTAAGTTTTAAGCCAGCTTTATCACTCTCATCTTTCACCTTCATCTTTGAAGTCTCTTTATTTCCTCTTTTCTTTCTTCCATCAAAACGGTATCATCTGAATATCTGAGGTTGTTGATATTTCTCCCAACAACTGTGATCCCACCAGTTTGTGAGTCATCTAGCCTGGCTTTTCACATCTACTCTGCATAAAAGTTCAATAATCAGGGTGACAATATATAGCCATGACAAGCTGTCCCAGCTTTGACTCAGTCCATTTTCCCAGATCTGGTTCTAACTGTTGCTTCTTGACCTGCACATAGGTTTCTTAGGAGGCAAGTGAGGTTGTCTGGTACTCCCATCTCTTTAAGAATTTTCCACAGTTTATTGTGATCCACACAGTCAAAGACTTTAGTGTAGTCAATGAAGCAGATTATTTTGTAATTCCCTTGCTTTTTCTATGATATAATGAATATTGATAATTTTATTTCTGGTTCCTCTGCCTTTCCTGAATTCAGCTTGTACATCTGGAAGTTCTCAATTTATGTACTATTGAAGCCTAGCTTGAAGGATTTTGAGCATTACCTTGCTAGTATTCATTACATGTTCAGAAACATTAGTTTGCCTTATTTTAATTATAATATAGTTAAAATATTACTGGTGAATTGCAACAATGAGTCATGGCTTGTAGTGGTTTCCTACTTTATTTATTAATTTATATTAAAGCTATCTTCAGTTTTCAAAATGCCCAGACTTCACAATGCTAGGAAAGTTATTCTGATATATGATTTTTATATGTAGTTATTTTTTTTTAATTTACCACTCAATTTAACATTTCCCTTTGCCTTTTTCTAATAAAACAAAAATGTTAAAGTATTCTAAGATAAGGTTGGTATATATGATCTCTTTTCAGAGATTTAGCATTAAAATGGTACAAATGAACATATGGAAAATTGAATACACTTTTTGGAAATCTAAATTAAAGAATGCATAATCATTAAAATTACACTATACCAATTATCTTATAGATATCTCTCTATTATATTTAGTACATTAGACTCTTCAACTAATGTTTTTTGAGATTAAAATCATAGTCTGTTTTTTCTTGCACATTCACTTAAGTTAAAAAGGCTAATGTCATGTGACATATCTATGTAATTCTCTTCTCTGTCCATATAAGTTGGGCACACATGCACAGATATACACACATGCACACACACACACACACACACACCTGTGTTTTAAAGTGCATTCATGCTCATTCATATCAGATCCTTTGAGACCCTATGGACTGTAGTCTAGCAGGATCCTCATCCATGGGATTCTCCTAGCAACAATAGTGGATTGGGATTCTTAATTAGGTCTTCAAAATTCTATTGCTATGCTGGGTGACATATTCACAAGATCTAGAAATTAGGACTTGGACATATTTGGAGGGTTGTTATTCTGTCTATCACAGATGTATAACATGCTAGTTAAATGTTTGGTGTAAAGCTAGATTTGAATCATTTTATCACTTACTATGTAAGTTTAGGCAAATATTTACCCATTTTAAAGCCTCCATTATTTCACAGATAATATGGGGAGATGTGTATAAGAGACAGCACACACACACACACACACCTGTGTTTTAAAGTGCATTCATGCTCATTCATATCAGATCCTTTGAGACCCTATGGACTGTAGTCTAGCAGGATCCTCATCCATGGGATTCTCCTAGCAACAATAGTGGATTGGGATGGCATTTCCTCCTCCAAGCAATCTTTCAGACCCAGGGATCGAACTGGTGTCTCCTGCATTGTAGGCAGATTTTTTACCACTGGGCTGCCAAGGAATCTCTTGTGTCAGAAGATGCTGCTTACAAAAAGATTTTTCCTTTTTTAATCAGTTCAGTTTAGTTTCACAGTTATATCTGTACTTTTGTGCACCCATTGACTACAGCACACAAGGCTTCTTTGTGCATCATCAACTCCCAGAGAATGCTTCAATTCATGTCTGTCGAATCAGTGATCCCGTCCAGCCATCTCATTCTCTCTTGTCCCCTTCTTCTCCCGCACTCAATATTCCCAGCTTCAGGGTCTTTTCCAATCTGTCAGTTCTTTGCATCAAGTGGCAAAAGTATTGGAGCTTCAGCTTCATCATCAGCCCTTCCAATGAATATTCAGGACTGATTTCCTTTTGGATGGACTGGTTTGATCTCTTTGCTAAGGGACTCTCAAGAGTCTTCTCCACTATCATAGTTCTACAGCATCAGTTCTTCAGTGCTCAGCTTTCTTTATGGTCGAACCTTCACATCCATACATGACTATTGGAAAAACCATAGCTTTGACAAAATGGACTTTTGTTGACAAAGTAAGGTCTCTAGTTTTTAATATGCTTTCTAGGTTGCTCATAATTTTCCTTCCAAAGAGCAAGGGTCTTTTAATTTTATGGCTGCAGTAACCATAGGCAGTGATTTTGGAGCTCCAGTAAATAAAGTCTCTCACTGTTCCCATTGTTTCCCCATCTATTTACCATGAAGTGATGGGACCAGATACCATGACCTTAGTTTTCTGAATGTTCCATTTTAAGCCAACTTTTTCACTCTCCTCTTCGACTTTCATCAAGAGGTTCTTTAGTTCTTCTTCATCTTCTGCCATAAGGGTGGTGTCACCTGCATATCTGAGGTTACTGATATTTCACCCAGCAATCTTGATTCCAGTTTGTGCTTCATCCAGCTTGGCATTTTGTATGATGGCCTCTGCATATAAGTTAAATAGGCAATATACAGCCTTGACATATTCCTTTCCCATTGGAACCAGTCTGTTGTTCCATGTCCTCTAACTGTTGCTTCTTGACCTGAATACAGATTTCTCAGGAGGCAGATAAGATAGTCTGGTATTCTCACCTCTTTCAGAATTTTCCACAGTTTGTGGTAATCCACACAGTCAAAGGTTTGGCACAATCAATGAAGCAGAATTAGATATTTTTGTTTTTGTTTTTGTTTTGGAACTCTCTTGCTTTTTTGATGATCCAATGGATGTTAGTAATTTGATCTCTGATTCCTCTGCCTTTTCTAAATCCAGCTTGAACATCTGGAAGTTCACAGTTCACATACTGTTGAAGCCTGGTTGGAGAATTTTGAGCATTATTTTGCTAGCATGTGAGATGAGTGCAATTGTGTGGTAGTTTGAGCATTTTGGGCATTGCCTTTCTTTGGGATTAGAATTAAAGCTGACTTTTTCCAGTCCTGTGGCCACTGCTGAGTTTTCCAAATTTGCTGGCATATTGAGTGAAGCACTTTCACAGCATCATCTTTTAGGACTTGAAATAGCTCAACTAGAATTCCATCACCTACAGTAGCTTTGTTTGCAGTGATTCTTCCTGAGGCCCACTTGACTCCACATTCCAGGATGTCTGGTTCTCAGTGACTGATCACACTATTTTGGTTATCTGAGTCATGAAGATCTTTCTTATATAGTTTTTCTTTGTATTCTTGCCACCTCTTCTTTATATCTTCTGTTTCTGTTAGGTCCATAGCATTTCTGTTCTTCATTGCACCCATCTTTGCATGAAATGTTCCCTTAGTATCTCTAATTTTCTTGAAGCTATCTCTAGTCTTTCCCATTCTATTGTTTTCCTCTATTTCTTTGCCTTGAACATTGAGGAAAGCTCTCTTTTCTCCTTGATATTCTTTGGAACTCTGAGAAAAAGTCGCAATCATTGACCATCAAGTTTAAGCTCACCTGTGCTGAACCAATTGGCAATCAAGTTGAAATGGACATTCTACCATCTTTGCAGTGTTGACCCTGGATTATGACTTTAATTATCCAGGATGAGTGTTTTCAAAGGCAATAGTAATTAAGCAGCATCACTTTCAACAGATATGTAAGGCGCAATATCCTTTGCTGAAATTCACTAGTACAGAAGCTTGTCAGGTATATACAAACTGATGATTGAAAATTCATCTATGAACCTTGCCAAGTTTTTTGATAAAAGTATGAAGTAATTTAAAGTTGTAGAAGTAGTTATTCATGTGCTAGCTTTATTGTGTGGTAAATACCTCAAAAGTATTTCATTGAGTTAAAGTTTAGATTAGATTTAGAAATATATCTCTAAATTAGACATTTG
>SJYC01046808.1:0-10084 GCA_006408675.1 Madoqua kirkii | reverse complement strand
GTCATTTAGATTAAATAATATACTTTGATCTTACAGCCAATATTTTAGTTTATGAGAGAAATATGAGACTTTTTCATAAAGGTAAAAAAATAAAACAATTTATCTCTCTACACTACAATTTAACAATGTAATGAGAGTATTATCCTTTGCAATTAGACAAGATCAAGCCTTTAGAGAATAAAAACTGAAAGTGAAAAATAAAATAACTCTAAAGTTAATATGATTAAATTTCTGGGAACCCAAAACAATCAATATGAAAACTATAATATTTAATAAAATCACAATTTAATAAATCTACAAAAATTATAGGTCTCATACAAATTAACATTCATAGAAAATATAAAGTGAGTGAAAACAGTCTAAATTTTGGTTTCAAAAAGATAACTTTAGCTATGGAATTGAAGAAGAGCTGGAGAGGGCAACATAGGATTCAAAGTGAACAACTGAGAAGCTACTCTAAGGATCCAATGGGAAAATGCTAGTGTCAGATGGATTAGGGAGAAGTGTTGACTAGATAGATATATATTTGAAAATCAGAGCTGGCAGAATTCCCTATTATATCTGTGATGTTAGAGACAAAAATCAATTTGCTTAAGCAAACCAGAAACAGCTTATTTTGTGTCTCTTTGGGTTTGCGATTTTTTTTTTTTCTAAGAGAAGCATGCAGATTAGAGAACGTAATGTCTCATCAGTTGGGAGCAGGATAATAAACGGCCATCTGTCTCATAGCAAAAATACATTGTTCAGCTTCCTATTGCAGCTTTAACAAATTACAACAAACTCAGTAGCTTAAAAATCACAAATATATTATCTTATAATTCTGGAGGTCAGACATCTGAAATGAGTCTCCCTGGACCCAAATCAATGTGTCAGTCAGCAGGGCAGCATTTCTTCTAGAGAGTCTTCTGGAAAATCTGTCTTTGCAGTTTCAAACTTCTAAAGACTGCCTGCATTTCTTAGGTAGTGGCAACTTCAAAGCTAGCAATGCATGGCTGAGTCTTTCTCACATTGTGTTACTCTAATTCTGCTTCAATTTTCATATCCTCTTCTCTGATGCTGAGTTTTTTGCCTCCCTATTTCACTTGTAAGGATACTTGGTATTACACTGTGCCTAGTCAGAAAATCCAGGTTAATTATCACATCTCAAGATCCTTAATTAGGTCTTCAAAATTCTATTGCTATGCTGGGTGACATATTCACAAGATCTAGAAATTAGGACTTGGACATATTTGGAGGGTTGTTATTCTGTCTATCACAGATGTATAACATGCTAGTTAAATGTTTGGTGTAAAGCTAGATTTGAATCATTTTATCACTTACTATGTAAGTTTAGGCAAATATTTACCCATTTTAAAGCCTCCATTATTTCACAGATAATATGGGGATACTATCTGAATCTACCTCCGAGAGTTTGTGGGTATTTTATTAGTAAAATAATGTCCATAAAGCACTTTGCATAGAAGGTACTCAATATGCTTTAGTTAACATAATGATACCATTAAGAGAAGTATTAGTAACATGTAGGATTGCATTTGCTAAAGCTGAAACTCCAGTACTTTGGCCACCTCATGTGAAGAGTTGACTCATTGGAAAAGACTCTGATGCTGGGAGGGATTGAGGGCAGGAGGCAAAGGGAACGACAGAGGATGAGATGGCTGGATGGCATCACTGACATGAGTCTGAGTGAACTCCAGGAGTTGGCGATGGACAGGGAGACCTGGCGTGCTGTGATTCATGGGGTCGCAAAGAGTAGGACACGACTGAGCAACTGAAATGAGGACTGCATTAATTTATCTGACAGTCATTTTACTCTAACTCTTACTTAGTTAATAGTTAAAAGTTTACCTCCAACCTCACATCAGTTTTCAATTTATTTGTTCTTTAATTCATCATTAATAAAAATTCAAGCTATTTTGCCTCCTTGAGAATCTATCATGACAAGAAAAACTTCCATATTTCAGTCACATGCAGTTATAATGACAACCACATTATCATTTAAATTATGAAAATTTTGAAGCAGAAATGACTACAAACAGAAATATCAGGAAAGCAACTGTGAAGTATCTCAAAGCTGACATTTAGATAAGTTATTAAGGTCTTGTCTCCCAGTTTCAAATCTATCCCTCATATATGTGTTTCTGTGTATGAAGCTGGAGATGAGACTTTGAAAATTACATTTCTCCTTTGCCAGCTAATATACTATTAGGTTGTTCAAGTAGAAAGAGCTAGATACAACTAGAAGTCAAGAGATGATTTTGACTTGTTTCTTTTTCTTTGAGTTCTGTGTCATCCCAACCAGGAGCTTTCACCTTGATAGCAAAAATTGATTCCAGCAGCAATTGATTCCAGTAACAACTGGGTCCAGGCGGATTTGGAAGTGTGTCTCAACACTCAAAATTGGCCAAACTGTGTCCCCTCAGAGATGCCAGCATCAGCCACTGTCAATCCCACCTCAAAGTTTGAGTTCTGGATCTTTATAAGCTCCCCTTTATATGCTTCTGAGACATTAACACCTGCTTTGTAGTCTCACCTCCTCAAAGATGTGGTACCTATTCTACAGGTCTCTTCTTTAAGCTTATACTTTCTAATAACCTGGAATGGTCACTTTATTTTACAGTCTGAGGAACACAAGTTGCTTACTGCTAACTGCCCTAGGAATGCGGTATGTCACTGTTCCCCTTCTGAATTAGAATTTTCCCAATATTCCTTCAACTAGTTTTGTGTATTAAATGATTTCTGCTAAAATAACATGGGGTTTCATTTCTTTTTTTACTGTAAATTAACACATCAGTTCTTTTTTTTTTTCTAGGAAAATTAGGAATTCCTCTGTCTAGAAGGATAATGGTAAACAATTATAAGCTCAGCTGAAGTTTTTAACCTCGAATTTTTACATTCTACTTGTACATAGAACTTGAGAAGCCTCTTAAATAGCATATTGAAAAGCATAGATATTACTTTGCCAACAAAAATCTGTCTAGTCAAGGCTATGGTTTTTCCAGTGGTCATGTATGGATGTGACAGTAGGACTGTGAAGAAAGCTGAGTGCCAAAGAATTGATGCTTTTGAACTGTGGTGTTGGAGAACACTCTTAAGAGTCCCTTGGACTGCAAGGAGATCCAACCCAGTCTGTCCTAAAGGAGACCAGTCCTGGGTGTTCATTGGAGGGACTGACGCTAAAGCTGAAACTCCAGTACTTTATCTACCTCATGTGAAGAGTTGACTCACTGGAAAAGGCCCTGATGCTGGGAGGGATTGGGGGCAGGAGGAGAAGGGGATGACAGAGGATGAGATGGCTGGATGGCATCACTGACTCGATGGACCTGAGTTTGAGTGAACTCCGGGAGTTGGTGATGGACAGGGAGGCCTGGCATGCTGTGATTCATGGGGTCGCAAAGAGTTGGACACAACTGAGCAACTGAACTGAACTGAACTGAGAAGCCTTCAGTCCATCAGGGTAATCTATACATTCTGGTGAAATGGCTCTACCTTGCTTGACTGCCTTTCACCAAATATTTGATTATCTGTCATTAGGTGATCTATATGGTCTGAGCTCAGTGTTACCTATTTCCCAGATTCTGTCCCCAAAGTTCTTTTCCCATAGCACAAACATTGAGTCTCCATTCATTGTCCAATTTTCATATCTGGACCCCCTTTTCCTTAAAATTCTTACTGACTGCACCCAGGTTCCAGATCCATTGGCTCCCCTTCAACATCTTTAATCTCTTACATGGGCCATCAGGTTTTCATGATCTTAGTTTTTATGCTATACCATCTAAAAGTTTTCCAACAGGTTAGCTCATCCTTTCAACTTTTTCTCTAGCTGCGTACATCTCACATTCAGCAATGTCCTCTTTTTTTCACATCACTGAACCAGAGATCAAAGTGCCAACCTCAATTGAATCATTGAAAAAGCAAGAGAGTTTCAGAAAAACATCTACTTTTGTTATATTGACTAGGCCAAAGCCTTTAACTGTATGGTCACAACAAACTCTGGAAAATTCCAAAAAAGATGGGAATACCAGATCACCTGACTGCCTCCTAAGAAATCTGTATACAAGTCAAGAAACAACAGTTAGAACTGGACATGGAACAACTGACTGGTTCCAAATAGGAAAAGGAGTACATCAAGGCTGTATATTGTCACCTTGCTTATCTAACTTCTATGCAGAGTACATCATGACAAACTCTGGGCTGGATGAAGCACAAGCTGTAATAAGACTGCCAGAAGAAATATCAATAACTTCAGATATGCAGATGGCACCACACTTAAAGGACAAAGCAAAGAAGAACTAAGGAGCCTCATGATGAAAATAAAAGAGGAGAGTGAAAAAGTTGGCTTAAAACTCAACGTTCAGAAAAAGATCATGGCATCAGGTCCCATCACTTCAAGGCAAATAGATGAAGAAACAATGAAAATAGTGAGATACTTTATTTTGGGGGGCTCCAAAATCACTGCAGATGGTGACTGTAGCCATGAAATTAACAGACGCTTCCTCCTTGGAAGAAAAGCTATGACCAACATAGACAGCATATTAAAAAGCAGAGACATTACTTTGCTGACAAAGATCTGTCTGGTCAAGGCTATGGTTTTTCCAGTGGTCAGGTATGGATGTGAGAAGTGGACTGTAAAGAAAGCTGAGCTCTGAAGAATTGATACTTTTGAACTGTGGTGTGGGAGAAGACTCTTGAGTCTCTTGGACATCAAGAAGATCCAACCAGTCCATCCTAAATGAAATCAGTCCTTAATATTCATTGGAAGGACTGATGCTGAGGCTGAAACTCTAATACTTTGGTCACCTGATATGAAGAATTGACTCATTTGAAAAATACCCTGGTGCTGGGAAAGACTGAAAGTGGGAGAAGGGGACAACAGAGAATGAAATGGTTGGATGGTATCAGCGACTCAATGGACATGAGTGAGTAAACTGGAAGTTGGTGATGGACAGGGAGGACTGGCATGCTGCAGTCCATGAAGTCGCAGAGTTGAACACAACTGAGTGACTGAACTCAACTGACTGAACTTATTACTAGACATTGAGAAAGTTTCTAAGGTCAGGTAGAAGACTGTGTGATTATTGGGTTGAAGAAAGTGAAAGATTTAAATAGAAGCAAAATGGGTCCATCTCAGAGGCCTACCTTCACATCACTTCTTTTAATATCTTTTTACATTGTTCAACAATTGTCATATCCAAATAACAACTCTAAAAGCAACACATCAATTGTAGAAAGTATTCTTTGGGGAATAATAGTTCCCCCGCTACTCTCTCAAGTAGGCTTCTGCTCCTTTATTTTTGCAACCCAATATCTGAGGATTCCTGCTCTAATCACCCCTATCCTTGCTCCAACTTCTTCTGTCCATGACTCTACTTTTATATGTCTATCAGATATCTCAGAACTGGCTGTCACTCACCTGTGTTCCTTTTTTATCCAACAGCTCTTTCTCTAGGTGCATTGGAACCTCTATTATAGTCAGACTCATTTCTCTCTAGGTGCTTCTGGCATTTTAAAATTCTCTATTTTTTTTTCTAACCCTCTAAATTTGACTGCAACTTGTTCTCTTTGAAACTATTTTTCTTCCATTTAACATGTCTTTCCTACCTCCTCTTACCAAGTCCTCTTTTTAAATATGTGTATTTAAGTAAAAACAAAAGTGAATTCACTTAAAAGAATACACAAGGAAACAATGCATATGTTGTGAAATGTAGCTTAAAAATGGGAACATCAAGCCAACATCTAATGTGTTTTAAAATATTTTCTAAGGCACCAGTTGAACAACTGTTTTAAAGAAGAACAAAAACAATTCTGCTTGCTCTTGGTGAGCTCTTGATGGCTTCCAGTCGTCATCATTTTTTTTTTCTTTCTAACTTACCTAAGTCATCACATCAATAGTTTATGTATTATTTGTGTGAAAAAGATGCAAATTTCTCCAACTTATATTTTCTCCCCAAATATAAAAGTTTTGAAGAGCTAATGTTTTCTGTTTAAAAACAAAAAAGAAAAGAAAAAACAGAAAGTGGTCCTAAGATGAAGGAGGAATAGGATGGGGAGCCCACTTTCTCCCCAACAAATTCATCACAAGAACATTTGAATGCTGAGAAAATTCCACAAAACAACTTCTGAATGTTGGAAAAGGATATCAGGAAGCCAGAAACGCAGTCCATTGTCTTCTAAAGGAGGCAGGAAAAAATATAAAAGATAAAAAGAGAGAGAAAAGAGGTAGGGACAGAGATTCATCCCAGAAAGAGAGTCTTAAAAGAGAAGTTTCCAACACCAGTGCTGGAGTCCAGCTCCAGCATACAGGGAATCAGCCAGAAGGGGTGAATGGTGTTGGCGGGAGATGATGTAGCCTCTGACTCAAAGCAGGGGACTACATGTTTATTTCAAGCTTCAGATTTTCTTTTATACTTTGACAAAAACATTAGGTCAGAGGTTTGATATTTTTAGTTTCTACACAAAGATTTATTGTCTCCAGAAATCATTGTTGCCCTACAGAGTTGCTGCTTCAGCGATTCTCTCAGAATCAGCTTTACTATTATCTACTTCTTCTTACGTTCAGTTCAGTTCAGTCACTCAGTCGTGTCCAACTCTTTGTGACCCCATGAATCAGCACACCAGGCCTACCTGTTCATCACCATCTCCCAGAGTTCACTCAGACTCACGTCCATCGAGTCCGTGATGCCATCCAGCCATCTCATCCTCTGTCGTCCCCCTCTACCCTCGCCCCCAATCCCTCCCAACATCAGAGTTTTTTTCAATGAGTCCACTCTTCGCATGAGGTGGCCAAAGTACTGGAGTTTCAGCTTTAGCATCATTCCTTCCAAAGAAATCCCAGGGTTAATCTCCTTCAGAATGGACAGGTTGAACTTGTGATTGCATTGTAACTCATGCTACATTTCTCAGTTTATTTCTTATCTTTCTAAATCCTATTTGCCCCTAGCATCTTAAGATCACTATCTCCTAAAAAGGCTTCTAGCTATTCTTAATTATTCCTAAACCCTAAGCTCAGCAAACTTCTTTTGCCATAAACATTCCCCTCACAAACAGGTGTCAGATAATCCTTCCCATGGCATCAAGCTGTGGCCTACCTGCTCATCCTGGAACGTTCTTTGTAAAGATCCTTGAACAAATATAAGTGGTTAACTTTATGGATTATTTTCTGGGCACAACTGCAGAAGGCTTTGTGCTTTCTCATGCTCCTCTCAGGAACAATAAGCACCTTAACATTCTTTCCAGCCAACTCAACCGAAGAAAGGAAGAAACAAGCCAGAATCACAAGAGCTAACCCCCTCATCCCAGGACCATGCCTGTGAGATGAGGAAAGAGGTTTGGGGCTGTGCCTCCATTTTGTCAGTAATACTTAATATGGCTCCCAACACACCAGGAAACGTTCTCACCGGCAAATCTGTGGCAAGCCTTGGAACTTCAGAGGGCAACATAACCAGGAGGAAAAATAAATAAGTAATTAAAACCCATATATTACATACCTAAAGGCAACTCCCAGCAAAGAAGCAGTGCAGATGCTTGCATCTGCTGCTAGCAAGCGGGGACTGAACAGGGATGCCAGGGCTGCATTGCTTAGGGTAAGGACAGGGCCTGAATGCCCCAAGGGCAATGTGAGGGAACTAACTAGAGATAGCAACCGACTGTGGGATAGCTATCCCCTGAAAAGCCCAAACCTAAGACACCGCCAAACCCACTCCAATACTCTTGCCTGGAAAATCCCATGGATAGAGGAGCCTAGTAGGCTGCAGTCCATGTGATGGTGAAGAGTTAGACACGACTGAGTGACTTCACTTTCACTTTTCACTTTCATGCCTTGGAGAAGGAAATGGCAACTCACTCCAGTGTTCTTGCCTGAAGAATCCCAGGGTCAGGGGAGCCTGGTGGGCTGCCGTCTATGGAGTCACACAGAGTCAAACACAACTGAAGTGACTTAGCAGCAGCAGCAGCAGCAAGACATCACCAGGCCCACTCACAGAACAGAAGACTGAGCAGAGCTAGCCAGCTATGGACTGGCCCATCCCCTGCCAGAGAGAGGCAGGCAAGGGCAGCCAGAGCCAGAAGGGGGCAATCACGGCCGCAGAGAGGCATCATCTACCAAACTGCAAGCGGCCTTCATTGCTAACCAAGGCTCCTTGGAATTTTGGACGGTCAACATCCGCCGGGAGGGTCACAGCCAGATATCAGCTCCCCAGAAGGGACATACAGCACACCTGAGAAAGCACACCGGTTGTACACCCACAAAACCGAGCTGCAGGAACAGGGGAGGTGATAAGTTGCAGCCCCAACTAGGAGGGACTGCTCTCGCCAAGCACCTGTTCACCTGAGCTGCTGGAACCTGGGAAAGGCACAAAACGCAGGCCCAACCAAGTCTGCACCTCTGTGGAGTACCCAAGATCCTGAACCTGAGTGGTTTAGACCTGGGAAGTACATTCAACCCAAGGCTCACCTCAGATAGTTCCTAGCAGAGCAACCTAGAGCCTGAGCAGTGTAGACTGGGAAAGCACACATGCTGTGAGCAGGGGCAAATGCAGTGTGGCCGAGACACTGGGAACACTCCCCACACACATCAGTGATATTTGTTTGCAGTTTTCTTCCCTCCCCATAGCATGACTGAACGAGTGAACGTAAAAAAAGTGACCACCACTGCCCCCTTGTATCAGGGCAGAAATTAGGCACTGAAGAGGCCAGCAAGCAGAAGAAGCTAAAATAAACAGAAGGAACCACTTTGGAAGTGACAGATGCAATAGATTAAATCCCTGCAGTTAGCACCAACTACATAGGAAGGGGCCTATAGATCTTGAGAAGTATAAGCCAGATCAAGGAACTATCTGAAAATGAACAGACACTACACTTTCCACAACACCAGAGAAAGTCATAGATATATTTTTACTATTTTAATTTTTAAAAATTTTTAAGTCCTCTATTACTTCTTTAATTTTCATTTTTAAAACCTATTATTATTTTGCAAAAAAAAAACCATATTTTTTAAGAAAACTTCATATATATATATATATTTTATAAATTTTGTGACTTTGTTTTTTCCTTTAACATTTTATTTTTGAGAATCTAACCTCTACTCTAGATTTTTCATCTTTGCTTTTTGGTATTTGTTATCAATTTTGTACCTTTAAGAACCCAATCTTCAGTATCCATTCTTACTTGGGAACAAGATTACTGGCTGGATTGTTCTCTCCCTCTTTGGACTCTCCATTTTCTCCACCAAGTCACCTCTATCTCCTCCCTTTCCCTTCTCTTCTCTACCCAACTCTGTGAATCTCTTTGTGTGTTCCAGGCTGTGGAGAACACTTAGGGAACTAATTACTGGCTGGATCAGTCTCTCTCCTTTTGCTTCCCACTTTTATCCTCCTGACTACCTCTGTCTCCTTCCTCCCTCTTCTCTTCTTTGTGTAACTCCATGAACATCTCTGAGGGATCCAGACTGTGGAGACCACATAAGGAAGTGATTACTGGCTAGCTTGCACTCTCCTCTTTTGATTCCCCCTCTTCTCCTCCTGTTCACCTTTATCACCCTCCTCCCTCTTCTCTTCTCTTTGTAACTCTGTGTACCTCTCTGGGTGTCTCGCTGTGGAGAAACTTTTCATCATTAACCTAGATGTTTTATCATTGGTGCTGTATAGATGGAGAAGTCTTGAGTCTACTGTAAGAATAAGACTGAAAACCAGAGGCAGGAGGCTTAAGCGCAAATCCTGAGAACACCAAAGAACTCCTGACTCCAGGGAACATTAATCAATAGAAGCTCTCCAAACCTACACTGAAACCAAGCACCACCCAAGGGCCAACACGTTCCAGAGAAAGACATACCATGCAAATTCTCCAGCAACAGTGGAACACAGCCCTGAGCTTCAATATACAGGCAGCTCAAAATTACTCCAAAACCATTGACATCTCGTAACCCATTACTGGTCACTTTATTGCACTCCAGAGAGAAGAAATCCAGCTCAACCCACCAGAACTCCAACACAAGCCTGCCTAACCAAGAAACCTTGACAAGCCACTGATACAACCCCACCCACAGTAAGGAAACTCCATAATAAAGAGAACTCCACAAATTCCCAGAATA